>JAAEAF010004604.1:0-46093 GCA_011037195.1 Triatoma infestans | reverse complement strand
CTTGCCTGTTCCCTTTCGGTACTAAGGGTTCTTTTAAGACCGTTCCTATCCATTCGGATATACCAGTCCCCCCGTGCAAGCACGGAGTCGTTTTGCAAGAGAAGGATGTCACTACCACGAGAGGCTGGAGTGCAAGGCCTCGCCGTGGTAGAAGTGCCTCCCCGTGCACTCTCCCGCTTGGCCCCACAAGGAGACAGGTTCGGTTGTACGCCGAACCAACGTGTGGAGGCCAACAGTTGTTGGCCGCCACTACCAGATCGTAGAGAAGGCTGACTCTACTTTAGCTCTGGTGAGCCGCACCCCCTAGCGAAGGGCACTTCCGTCGTCGGCAGCGACGGCAAGAGTATTAATTTATATTGCGGTATACCCACCCGCTCAGCTCATATCCCGAAGGACAGCGGAGCTATTAGTTAACCAACGGCCACTACGAATCCGACCTCAATTGCTTGCAAGCAATTGGGCTTGGAAATCGGCGATGCTTGCGCCAGTAGTTCAGTACTTCGCTATATTATATATAGCGGCGTGACTGATCGCACGCCCGATGGTCTTACTCCCTTGCCATCTACTGATTTTGACCCGTTGCCTCAGGGGTCAGGGCACAGTATCCCAGGAACCAGGAACCCGTCGGCTCATGGGGAGTGAAAGGAAAAAGGAGAAGGTCAAGGATGGAGCAGGAATGGGGACAGGGTATCCCCAACCTGGAGAACCAGTGGCTGACTGCACCTCACTGAGATGGGCGATGGTGGCGCCAGGTACCTACGCCTGGAAAAAAAAAAAGGAGCTGCCTCTTAGCTCTACCCTAACCTATCCTACACAAATACACTATCCTAATATATACAAAACCTACCTACAGCTAGCCTAATCTAACCTAACCTACCTATGTACACTCTGTTCGCCTACCTAACCTACCTATATACACCTATACATCGAGAACCTATCTATTTACACCTATTCCCCTCCCTTAAACCATCCCCACCCTAAAACACCCCGTGCAGGGTCAGCTGCACCCTAGCCAGTCTTAACATAAAAGGCCACGCTTCCTTAGTGCCCCATCCCCTTAATTCCCCCGGCCATTCTACCCCACATCTCCCCATTTCCCTGCGGATCAAAAACCGTTCTCGATCCCCGAACACGCAATCTAACACCTTATGTCGGATGGTATCCTCCGCCCCGCATGGACATTCCCTCCCGACCCCCCTCCCAAACCGCTCTAAATAGACCCGTCCAGCCCCGTGCTCGGTTAAAACCTGCATAACATAATGGTCTATTACCCACCACCCTTCCCTCATTCTCTGTCTAACGTCAGGGATGAAGTCCACCACCGGCCTCCCCCTTGCACTTCGTTCCCACTCCACCTGCCACCGTTCTAGCAAGGCCGTCCTTATCCTTTTTTTCATCCCCCCAGCACCCTCCATTTCAAAATCGTCCCTATCTACTTCCCTCCCCCCGAGCTCTATACTAATCCCGCGCCTCACCCTGTACCCCATCCACGCCCCTTCCATTCGCAGCAAAACCGGCAACACTCCGGCAACGACCGGAAGGGCGTCGGTCGGAACCGTCCTGTACCCCTGAACCAGGGCCAACAGTATCCGACGCTGGCACCCCTCCAGCCGTCTCCTGTCCCCACTCAGCAGCCTGGGCCAAACGAAGCTCGCCCCGAAACACCATACAGATTCTATCACACTCTTATAAATCATCCACATCTCCTTAAACCCATACCCACCATCCATCCCAGCCAATCTCTTCAATTTCCCCCACTTTCTTTCCACATTTGCACACATCCTTTCCACGTGCACTCCTACTCGCATCCCCACACTTATCCACACACCTAGATATCTATACTCACTCACCACTTTCACCCTATTCCCATTCATCACGATCCGAGGCGGTCTCCCCGCATCCAGCCGTCCTTTCAACAACATTCCCGCAGTCTTTCCCTCACTCACACTCAATTTTCTCTCCGCACACCACTCATACACAAATGAACAAATATCCGAAGCCTTCCGCTCCAACTCCACTCTCGACCTCCCTTCCACCAACACACACAAATCATCCATATATGCATACCCAATCACACCTCTAGCCCTAAGTTCCGCCAACAATTCATTAAAAACCAAGCACCACAGGTAAGGTCCTAGAACCGATCCCTGTGGGCATCCTCTCTCCACCTTCTCTTTGACCATCTGGGTTTTTGACCGCAACCTGACCATTCGCTCTGCCAAAAAATCACTCATTACCTTATATACCTCCTCAGACACCCCAAGCTCCAACATTCGCAACTTCAGGTGCGGCCACCACAGATGGTCAAACGCTCCCTTTATGTCAAAAAAGATGCCCATGACGTACTTAGAGCCAGACCCATCCACTCGCCTCCCCAACTCCACCAACACATCATCCACACATCTTCCTCTCCGACAGCCATACTGCCAATCATCCCAACTCCTTTCCACTACACTCCACATTCGCTCTAAAATCACTCTCTCCCACAATTTCCCTAAGACCGGCAACAGACACACTGGCCGGTACGACGAGACCAACCTCGGATCCCTATCATCCCCTTTCTTTAACATAACCAACTCTCCCTCCTTCCACTCCTTCGGAAACACACCCTCATTCAAACACGCATTCATTACCTGCACCACATCCTCACCCACAATCTCCCAACCATTCACCACCATTTCGGGGGTCACCCCGTCCACCCCAGGCGCTTTCCCCTTCTTAAACTTTCCCAAAACATCCAGCACCTCCTCCCCTTCCACTGGATCCCACTCACCCCTTTCCAACCCCCGCTCCGCCACGCCTACTCTATCCCGTACCCCCTTTTGCCACTCCGTTTCCCCATCCACGATTTCCCTCACCACAACCCCTTTTATCAGCTCCCGCAAAACCTCGCCCATCTCACTCGCCATACCCTCGTCTGTCCGTATGGCATGAAACACCCTCCCCGACCGAAACTTTCCCCCCTCTAATTTGTACGCCAAACCCCACAACTTACTCCTCTCCCCCCTGAGCAGCAATCCCCAGCTTCCCCGCTTCGCCTCTTTTACCTTCATTTTGTACTCCCGCATCTTAACTTTAAGCACCCCGTTCAACCGCACTTTTTCCCGCCCCTCTCTTTCCCCTTGAACCCGTCTTCTAAGCCTATATACTTCTTTCTTCGCCTCCTCAAGTTCCCCCGTCCACCATCGCTGCTTCCCTTTCCCCTTACCCCTACCCTTCCTCGACGCACGCCTAGCAGCCATCACCATAGAACCTTGTAATTCCCCAATTTTCTCCCCCAGAGACTTCCCCTCCCCCCATCCCATTCTAACCTTTGCTATCTCCTCCCCTAAAAACTCTCGGTAGCATTCCCAATCGATTCTTTTGATCCCCTGCCTCTGCCCACGCCTACCATCCCTATTTCCCCCATTTCCCAAAACGCAAAGGATGAGACGGTGGTCAGTATTCACTTCAACATCCCTAACTTCCCACTTCTCCACCATCCCCGCTATCCCCACTCCCCCTAACATCACATCTATATTCGTCCCTGCCCTTCCTCTGATATATGTAGCCAATTCCCCCTCCCGGTTCAATACATGTAACCCATGCGCCGCTACAAATTCCTTAAAAATACATCCCCGCTCGTCCTCGCGACCACTAAACCATAAATTCGCCTTCGCATTCGCGTCTACTCCTATAAGGACTCTCCCTATTCCCTGGCCCAACCCCCTCAGCGCCCGTTCCAATCAGTCCAAATGACCCTCAATCGGCTCTCCAAACTGGAAGTATGCTGAGACACACACCACCCTTCCCACCCCCCTCCCAGCTACCTCCACTACCACGCAGTGACTATTACAGTGCTCATCTATCACAACACAATCTAAATCCCCCGCAAGAACCACCACCACTGCCATCGGCTGACCCTGCACCTCAACCACCCGCTGCTGCACCCCAAAACCCGGGACTCTCCCCCGCACACTGTACGGCTCTTGGAGCAGTAATACATCTATCCCCTCCTCTTCGGCCACTCTTCTTACTTCATCCATGGCCACCCTTGACCGCCCCAAATTCAGTTGTCCCACCCGAAGCGTCCCCCCCCTACTGGCCATAGTCAATCGACCTCGACCACGCCCTCAGGACTGCCTTATAGACTGGGCAGTCCCTACTCCTACTACCGTGGTCACTCCTCTTGCAATTGACGCACTTCCCCTCCTGACTGCAATCTCTCATTATATGCCCTTTCCCCCCACACTTCAGGCAATAGACATCCTCCCGACACCACCTGGCCATATGGCCAAAGCCAAAACACCTGCTGCACTGGGGGGCCTCCACGTAGTCTTCTATCCTGCAGGAGACCCACCCCATTCGGCACCTCCCCTCCTTTACCAACACAGCTCGGTACTCCGGAGCCACTTCCACCACCAGATGCTTTCGAACCCCGTACCTCCGGGCGAATTTTATCTTGCAGCCCTGCACAAAATCCTGGTGCTCCGCCTGGCACATTTCGCGGAGCCTCTCCAATACCCTCGGTTCTTCCTGCTCCATGGGTACATCATAAATGATCACCCATGGACGCCTCTTCTTAACCTCTTCCACCTTGAACCCTTGCTCCTTCAGATCCTGATCGCCCTCCAGTTGCCTCACCTGCTCCTTTGCCTTAATCTCAACAAACACCCCCTCCCGCCCTTTCCTGAAACCCTCTATCTCCCATCCTTTGCGAATGGGGTCAATGCTAGTTATCAGGGCCTTCCTTACCTCCTCCCCGGTCTCTCTCTTCCCTTCCACCTCCTTCACTATCTTCACCAAATTTGCCGTCCTCTTGATTTTCTTCTTTTTCCCGCTCTTCACCCTCCAGGCATACGAATCCCCTTCTTCTCCATCAGTAGTCTCCATCCTCTCTTCTCTCTCCCCACTCCTGGCTCTCCCCTTCCTGATATCTTCCATAATCTCTTCGATTCTGCGACCACTCTCCATTCTCTCTCTCTCCATTTCACTGATTCTAGAGACCCTCTGGCCCACCTCCTCACACATCGATCTGACCTTTTTCCCCATATCTTTAACTTCTACCCTTACTTCTTCTATCTTTCCTGTCTCCTGTCTCCTTTCCTGCAACACCTGCGGAACACACTGTATCCCCGCGTGGACACTATTCACCGTGCCACACAGGATGTCCATTTTTTGAAGCACCTCCTCCATCTTCCTCCGCTCCTCCTTCTTGAAAACTTCCAGTTCTTTCCTCACCAAATCCGTCATACTCCTTTCCATGTTCCTCTCCAGACCGTGCCAGAAATCTTCTCCCCTTCCTTCCACTTCTTCGGAGACCTTCATCCAAATATCCAACTTCCTTTCCATCCTGTTAACAACCCCTTCCACACGCTCTCCCATCTTATCCAGATCTGCACACACCCTCGTGTACCTATCTATCACCTTCTCCACCTTCCTTTCCATTCCTTTATATTCCGCTGCCATCTCTTTAATTGTAAACATATACTTACCCACCTTCTTGTCCAAATACCCCACCGACTTCTGTGATACATTCTTCCTAGCCGGTTCTGACCATTCCTTATAATGCGCCTCTTCCTGAATAGCCGCCTCCAACCATTGCCGTACCTGACCCGCCTCCACCCCCAACGCCTCTAGCAACAGCTCCGGGGGAGAATCCCCCCCTAACCTCTTCCTTTTCCCCATTGGCGTTACCCATTTACCTTCCCCTGTGCCTTCCATCTGCGCTACCACTCCCAAGGCCCGCTCTTCCTCCCACTCTAAACCCCCCCTCCGGATCCCCCCCTCCCACTTCCTTCCGCCATCCCGACTACTCCTACCCCTTAGGGGACCCTAATATACCGGCAAACGAACACCCAAAGCCGAAGAAATCACTGAAATTTTTCTAAGTTTTAAAGGGGCCAAGACCTGCAACCCACCCTACACCTTCTTAATAATCTACTAATAGCCACAGGTGTCCAACCTACAACCCACTTAAATCCCCAGGCAATTAATTAATTGGCCACTTAGTGGAAGCAATTAACTAATTGCCACTTTGGCTCCTACAACTTCTAACTCCTGATACTTTTCTCCGATTCTAGCCTCAATTTCTCGGCTCCTAAGGCACCCAGCTCCTCGCGAGATAGCTCGTTAGACTCAGCGTCTCAAGCACTCTTACTTATGTAAGGGAAAGTCTCTTACATTTAAGAGCCCCCCCACCACAGATGATTATAAATCCCAGCAATCAATCTGCTGTCTACACGCTATTCTCCTTCTCAGACCCTTATCCACAGCACTATCGTGTTGCTATGGGCCTCACTACTACACAAACTTCGCCAACACACTACCACTACCGATGACACAGCACCAGCTACGTCACCAGAACCCCCTTATCGCCCCTAATCCACAATTAAAAAACCACGAAAATTGGCTTACCAGTACAGATTTTCTCCCCGTTTTTTCTCAAATCACCTTCTACTGCTCTCCTACCACAACTTTCTCACAAGCACTAACCCGGGCCACGCCCCCGAAGCCCCAAAAAAGCCCAATAGAAATCTCTATTAAAACCTATCACTAACTTACGAACTAACTATACAAATAACTACCCTAATCTTATACCTATAAACACAAAATTTTACACAATTATAAACACTACTATAATACACCCACCTACCAAAAATCACCACCTAAAACAACCTATAACCGACCAAAAAATCTAACAGAACACAGAGCGTACACTTTACGATGTGACCAGCACGAAAGCTAAGTGGCAACTCCCACTTAGGGGAGAGGACAGCACGACGGCCAGGTGGATGATGGAAGTGCTGTCCACAAGAACGGTAGAGACAGTGGTGGGACCATCATCTCCCGCACTACTCGCGGCTGTACGCAAGCGGGGGTCTTGTCACCCGGGAGAGGCTGTAGTGCAAGGCCTCTCCAAGGCAGAAGTGCCACCCCGGGCACTCCCCCGCTTGACCCATTTAAGGGTAGGTTGAGATACGCTCAACCAGCGCGCAGAGTGATCCCACAAAGTGGTCACACCCCACTACCGGAAGCTAGAGAAGGCACTCTAGCAGGCTCCGGTGGACCGCGCACATCTAGCAGGTGCACTTCCAGCTACGGGCTGGCACCGGGGTTAAATTTATATTGCGAGTCTCCTCCCGCTCAACTCATAACCGAAGTCATTGGAGTTGTTGTTGGGACCACGGCCACTACGAATCCGACCTCAATCGCAAGCAATTGGGCCTGGAAATCGACGCTGCTTGCGCCCGTAGTTCAGTATTTCATACTCGATACCGAGTATAGTGTGACTGATCGCACACCCGATGGTTAACATCTACTGATTTCTGTCCAGTGCCTAGTAGACAGAGGTGCAGTAACCCAGGACTACTTGCCAGTAACCCGGCAAGAGGAAAGGAAAAGGACAGGTTGAGGGACGGGAGAGGAAAACTGGCTCTCATAGAGAGCCAGAGGCTGACTGCACCCCGATGGGTGGGCGATGGTGTCGCCACATACCTACGCCGAGTCGCCACCACTCCAACACACACGCACACACACTCACCTCAACACAAAACCATGACTACACACCATACACTCCATACAATGTCAACTGTTCTCTCGCTAGCGACACCAAATACGGCCACGCGTCTTCATTGCACCACCCGCGCAACTCGTTCGGCCACATCACTCCACATCTTTCCATCACTCGCCTAAGCAAGAAACGTTCCCTATCTCCGCAGACACAATCAAAAACCTTATGCCTAACGCTATCTTCCGCGCCACACACACACACACTTCTATCACTCTTACCAAAACGGCACAAATACGAAAAACCGGCACCATGTTCCGTCATCACCTGAACCGTGTAATGGTCAGCTGTCCACCATTTCTCCCGAAATCTCTTGCTCACATCCGGAATAAAGTCAACAACCGGTCTTCCTTTCGTACCCGTCCGCCACTCCTCCTGCCATCTTCGAAGGATATCCTCCCGAATCCTGACTCTGATCCTTTCCATGCCCTCCATTTCGATTTCATCACAATCGACCAACCTATCTCCTATATACACATTCCCCCCCCGACGAACCAAATAATTCTTTTCCGCTTCTTCCATCTTATAGATCACCGGCAGTACACCCACCATAACTGGCAACGCACAAGTCGGAACCGTCCTATAACCCCTAACCAACGACAAAAGAACACGCCTCTGACATTGCTCCAACCGCTTCTTATCTGAACTCATCAGCCTAGGCCAAACGAAACACGCACCAAACGACCAAGCCGACTCTACTACACTTTTATAAACCAATCGCATCTCTCTAAAACCATAACCGCAATCCTTTCCAGCCAGCCTTCTCAACTTTTCCCACTTTCTCTCCACGCCCACACACATTCTCTCCACATGCACACCCATTCTAAGTCCTGGGGTCAACCACACCCCTAAATACCTATACTCCTTTACGACTCTCAACCTTTTGCCACTCATCTCCAAACAAGGCGGCCTTTCCACATGCAGCCGCCCCTTCAACAACATACCCGCAGACTTTACCTCACTCACCCACAATTTCCTTCTCGCACACCATTCATACACAAAAGTGGAATAAGAAGTACCCTTCCTTTCCAACTCCAATCTCGAATTACCCTCAACTAAAATACAAAGATCGTCCATAAAGGCCAGACCCGACATATCCCTATTCCTGAGCTCACCCAACAACTCGTTAAAAACAACACACCATAGGTATGGCCCGAGGACCGACCCCTGCGGGCATCCTCTCTGCACCTGCTCTGTAGCCACACAGCTTCTGGCCCGAAGCGTCACAGACCTATCCGACAAAAAGCCAACAACCATCCTATACAACCCCTCCGACACGCCCAACTCCAAAAGCCTCAATTTCAACTGCGGCCACCATAAATGATCAAACGCGCCCTTAATATCGAAAAAGATCCCCATGACATACTTCGACCTCGACCCATTCACTCTCGTTCCCAGCTCCATTAGCACATCATCCACAGACCTACCCTTCCGACACCCATACTGCCATTCATCCCAACTATTCTCTATCACTCCTTTCATACGCTCCAAAATCACTCTCTCACACACTTTCCCCAGAACGGGGAGCAAACATACCGGCCTGTACGAAGACACCAGTCTTGGATCCCTGTCTTCGCCCTTCTTCAGCATAACAAGTTCGGCCCCCTTCCATTCCTTCGGGAACACCCCTCCTCTCAGACACTCGTCCAATATTCCGATCACTTCCTCGCCCAGCACCTCCCATCCATTCACCAGCATTTCCATGGACACGCCATCCAGCCCAGGTGCTTTTCCCTTCTTAAATCTTGACAATGCCATCCACACTTCCTCTTCAGCTATCGGTTCTACTTCTTCCCTCTCCAAATCACGTTCCTTTGCAGCCAGCTTCTCTCTTACTTCCTTCTGCCATTCTGATTCAGTCTCCCAATTGTCCACCACAACCACTCCTCTTGCCATCTCTTTCACTACCTCTTCCACTGTCTTGCTGACACCGGTTCCTGTCCGCAGCGCATGCCAGATCCCCGCCGTCCGAACTTTTCCGCTCTCGAGTCTGTACCCCAACCCCCAGGGCTTCTTCTCATCTGCGCCCAACAGTTCCCTCCAGCTACCTTGCTTCGCCTCCTTTACCATCTTCTTATAGGTCCTCAACTCCCTGGTATAGACGTCCTTAGCAGCCTTCCTCCTTCCTTCATCCCTTTCCCCTTGAGCAACCCTCCTGAGACGGTATACTTCTTTCTTCTTCCTTTCCAGCTCCTCGTTCCACCACTTTTGCCTCTTCCGCCTCCGACCACCACCTCCCCCAGTTGCTCGCCTTGCTGCTGCCACTATACCATCCTGAAGGTTCCGTATCCGCTGGCCAACCTGTTCCTCTTCGCCGCCACTGCTCCTGGTCCTACTCCACTCCTCCCTTAAGCAGTCCCTGTACATATCCCATCTAACCCTTCGCAATCTCCTTGGCTGCCTCCTACCACTTCCTCGCCCTCCTTGGACCCCAAACAGAATTAGCCGATGATCCGTATTTACTTCCGCATCCAAAACCTTCCAGTTCCTAAGGGAGCCTGCAGTCCCTTCCCCACACAAGGTAACGTCTATGTTTGTTCCTTCGTTCCCCCTGATGTATGTCCTCAATTCCCCATCCTTATTTGCCACATACAAGCCATTCACCAGGATGAACTCCTTTACCACACGTCCCCGGTCGTCCTCCCTGCCACTAAACCATAGGTCAGACTTGGCGTTCACGTCCGCGCCGATCACAACCCTTCCTGCCTCTGTACCCAACTCCCGAAGCCCGCGCTCCAGCCTGTCCAAATATCCATCCACTGGGTCACTAAACTGGAAGTATGCCGAAACCAGTACCAGCTTCCCAATCTCGTCGCCCACCATCTCCACAAAGACACAGTGGCTGTCGCTCAAGTCGTCGTGCATAAGGACGTCTACCTCTTCAGACATAACCACCACCGCCGCCATCGGCCGATGCCCTTCGCCCACTAGCACCTTGTCCCTAACGCCGAACCCCGGGATTCTTCCCCCAACACTGTAAGGCTCCTGCAGCAAGAGCGCATCCAGGCGCATTTCCTCAGCGATCTTCCGTATCTCATCTATTGCCACCCTTGATCGGCCCAAATTGATTTGCCCAATCCTAAAGATCTTCCTATTGGCCATAGTCAATAGATCACCCACGCCTTCAAGACCGCCTTATAGACCGGACACTCCTTACTTCTGCTCCCATGGTTGCCTCCCTTGCAATTGACGCACTTGACTCCTCCTTCCGTCTTGCAGTCCACTCCCAAGTGTCCCTTGCCGCCACACTTGATACAGTGTACCTGTTCCTGACACCAACGTGTCATATGCCCAAACCCAAAGCACTTCAGACACTGGGGCGCTTCCGCATAATCCTCCATTCTGCACGACACCCACCCCACTCTTAGCCGTCCTTCCGACACCAACCTGGTCCGAACTTCCGGGCTAACCTCCAAGACCATGTTCTTCCTCACACCAAACCTCCTGACGAATCTCACCCGACAGTCCTTCTGGAAGCCTTCCTTTTCTTTCCCACATACCTCTCGCAGGCGGTCCAGAATTATCCCTTCCTCTTGCTCGATGGGGACGTCGAACACACAGACCCACGGAGCTTTCTTCTTTACGTCCACAACCTTGAAACCCTTCTCTTTCAGGTCCTTATCCTCCTTCATCACATTCATCTGCTCCTTCTCCTTGACTTCTACGAAGACACTCTCCCGTCCCTTCCGGAATCCCTGGATCTCCCAACCCTTCTGGACCGGGTCGATTTCCTTAATCAGCGTCTTCTTGACCTCTATCCCTGACATCTTCTTCCCATCCTCTTCCTTCACAATCCTCACCAGATTCACCGTCCTCTTCTCCTTCTTCCTGCTCTTCACCTTCCACGCATACGAGGACGATTCTTCCCCGTCAATCTCCATCCCCTCAGCTCCACCTCCAGGCTTCACCCCTGTTCTTCTAATATCCTCAATCATCTCCTCAATCCGCTTTCCGCTCTCGACCCTCTCCTTCTGCATCTCGCCAATCCTTCCCACACTGTGCCCCACCGACTCCCACATCGAAGCCACCTTCGATCCCATAGTCTGCACCTCCGCCTTCACCTCCTCGATTCTGCCTTTGCCCTGCAGCCCCTCCCTCTCCAAAGCTTTTGGCACCTCTTGAACCTTCGCCTGCACCTGGTTTAACGTGCCACATAGGCCATCCAGTTTCTGCGAGAGCTCATCGACTCTTCTCCCTTGGTCCCTCTTGTTGGCTTCCATCTCCTTGCGCACCCTCTTCTCCATCTCTCCCCACATCGTCTCCATCCTCGTCTCGATTTCTTGGGAGACCCCCACCCACAAGTCCAACTTCCTATCCATCTTCTGGACACATTGCTCCACTTTACTACCCATCCTTTCTGACTCGTCACACACTCGAGTGTAGCGATCTACCACCTTCTCCACTTTTGCTTCCATGGCCTTATACTCCACAGCCATCTCCTTGATGATACCCATCAACTTTTCCACTTTCCAGTTTGTAAAGACCGCGCTCTTCTGCGCAATGTTTTTCCTTGCCGGATCAGCCCACTCCTTATAGTGCCTCTCTTCCTCCACGGCCATCTCCAACCACTGCCTAATCTGGCCATGTTCCACTCCCAGCGCGTCCATAAACAACTCCGGCGGAGAATCCCCCCCGAGCCTCCTCTTCTTTGAGCCAGCCGGCGTTCCCCAGCTGCCCTCTCCAATGGCCTCCAGCTCACGCTGAATCGGTACCCCCTCTTCCTCCTCCTCCATCCCAATGTCCCTCTCAGTCCTGGACGACCCCTCGGCCATCCTTGTAGCCTAAACTACCCCTTGTACCAAAAAAACCCGATAAAATACCGCCTATACACCGCTTAAATTCTCGAACCACTCACTCAACCAATGATACGCCTTATTACGCAATCACACCAATCCTCTCACTCACGCAAAACTCCTCCAAAATATTCAAAAATATTCAAAAACTAGAATACCTAAACCTTTAAAAACTTAAATAAGCACCAACCTGTACCAATTCCCACTGAACCAAGGATAAGCCTTAAAAACACCAGACCTACCAAAATCCCGGTAAAAAACCACCTATAAGCCACCTAAATTCTCGAATCACCCACTCAACCAATAATTACGAGTTATTACGCAATCACACCAATTCTCTCACTCACGCAAAACTCCTCCAAAATATTCAAAAATATTCGACAACTAGAATACCTAAACCTTTAAAAAACTTAAATAAGCACTAACCTGTACTAATTCCCACTGAGTTCAGTCCTCAAAAAAGCCAACAGCAGATCCAACGGACGTTCCAAGCTCTCCTATCACACTTTCACTAATTCCACACTTTTCACTCAACCAATAATTGTACAAATTTACACACGCAAGGATAAGCTTCAAAACACCAGACCTACCAAAAATCCCGATAAAATACCGCCTAAAAGCCACTCAAATTCTCAAACAACTCACTCACCCAATGATTACGCCTTATTGCGCAATCACACAAATTCTCTCACTCAAGCAAAAACTCCTCCAAAATATTCAAAATATTCAGAATTTAGAATACCTAACTATTTAAAACCTTTAATAAGCACTAACCTGTACTAATTCCAACTAAATCCAGCCCACAACTGATCCTATGGAACGTTCCAGACCCTATGGGAACAGTCGAGCAACCCAACATCGCTATCACACTATTCTGCACCTCCCGTCACACAGCGTCCCTTGCCGCCTGATCCTGCCACCAGTCGCCGCCCATCGCCACGGCCATCGCCTCTCCCCACGCCGCCTCCCTCCGCGCCCTTACTGCCTCAGCTGGAGGCTAAGCGCGACACCTCCTCTCCACGCGTTCGGTTGGCCGATTGCCGATCACTGCCTCCCCTCATTGCCGACTCGAGCCCTCCATCGCCTTAAGCAACCCGCGGACGCATGCGTAGGCGCGTCCCTCCAACCCGTCTCTGCTGGACTGCTGACCTTCGCTCTCGTGTAACGCCTCTTCTCGCTCGCCTTCAACCGTTCTCATGCCCACCGCTCGCCTTCGCCTGGAAAACCCTCCTTACTGTGACCTCGCACGCGCCCTTGTCGATTCCGGGAGTCATGTGACTGTTATTACATGCGCCTGCGCTCAGCGCCTTCACCCGCCGCTCCAAATTGTGGAGGCCAGAATAGCCACCCTGGGCGCCAACGCTTCCAGCCTCGCGCATTATGGCGCCACCGTTTCCCTGTTGCATCCCGGTGCTCCACCCCGTCTCTCCGTACCTGTGCTTGTGCTTGATTACATCATTCCCCCCACGCCCCATCTAGTTCTACAGGACAATTGGGCCCGCCTTAAGCACGTTCGCCTGGCTGACTGCCGGTTTAACAAACCTGGAGGCATTGACGTTCCCCTCGGGAATGCGACAATGAGTGCCTCATTCCCGCGCTTCGCGCTATCTCCTCCAGTGGACACGCCTCCTTCATCCGACTGTCCGTCGGAAGACACCACCACCTCGACCCTTCAGTTCCGGGGACTCCGTCTTCGCTCACCACTTCCCCGTGCATCTTGCCCCCTCGTCCCTCTCAGGGTGAAGAGGAGGATCTCAACCAGATCGTGCTCCGTTTCTGGAAGATTGACAGGGTGCCCGAAAATCTACCTCTCAACGCCGATGAACGCGCCTGCGAGAACATTTACTCCCGCCCTGTTCAATGCCAGCGGGCGCTACGTAGTTCCTCTTCCCCTCGTCGACCCTAAACTCGGGATCTCCGTCACCATCGCCACACGCCAATTCCTTCGTAAGGAGAAACGCATTTACCAAGACCCCCCCCATACGCAGCGCATACGTGGAGTTCATACGAAGGGGACAAGTACGCTCAGGCCCAAGCCACCCTTCTTAACGAGGTTTATGTCAACGACATCCTCACTGGAGCTTCGTCAGAATCGGAAGCCCAAACTCTAGGCCCCTCAATATTGCCGATCATCCGCTTTAACGAGCTCGGAATTCTTCGCCATCATTATGCCTTTGTATCCCAATAAACACACACCACACACACACACACACACATCACACATACACACATACGTACACGCTACATCTCCCTTCACCAGCACCTATCGCCTCAACTGCGCTCCTTGCGAACTTCAGTCGCCGCTATCCAGAGGTAAGTCTTACCCTTTTCATCTGCATCCTTTTTCTTTGTTTTAATTTATTAAATTTATTTTTATTATTTGGTTTATTATTGGCGTACGTTCGTCACCTCGCCTTGGGTGCATACCGCGCAGACAAAATGCCTTCTCCTCAGATTCTCATTCTACACTGCTCTTTTTTTTTTTTAATTTAAAATTTTCGCCGATGCTTCTTTTCTCCACGGTCGCGCTGGTGTCGTCTTCTTACTTCTAAAATTGTTGGCCCCCTCACACTCAATTACTTATTTGTTATCAAACTATTTTTATTTATAACAATTACTTTAATAACCTAATAAATACTTAATTCAGTACAATTATCCCATTTCTTTTTTTTTCTGTTATTTATTGAGTCAATAAAACCAGCATTGTCTTTGTTCATTTATTCTTTTCTTTAGAATTGTTTCTGTTATTTTTGCTAATTTAAATTCGTTACAGTTGATAAGACAAGTTATATGTTGTATAATTAATTGTGTGTTATATATTGTTTGTAAACTTTAGTGGTGATTTTACTGTTGTTTCTTATTAATGTTAAATCTAAATAATTGATACAATTGTTATTCTCAGTATCTATAGTGAATTTTATGTTCTCATGTATGTGATTAACTTCTTGATATATTATTGTCATGTTAATTTATTATGTGTGGAAGATCACCGATGTATTTCGTAATAAGTACTGTTTTAATGTTACTCTTTATTTTTTTAGTGATATTAATTAAATGATTCCCGCTATGCATGTACATAAGATTGCTCCCATAGGAAGTCCACTGATTTGTTTATAAATTTTATATTATAAGTAAAGTATGTGTGTTCTAATATTAATTTTAGAGCTTGCATGAATATGGTTTTACTTTTGATTGTTGTATGCGTTCTATTCTGTCCCAATAATTTTTAACTATTGTATAAGCGAAAATAAGGGGGATGTTAGGTTATAAAGATATATCATATGTATTAAAAGGTTTATGTATATAAAAATTATATATTTGTGTTTTAAATATTTTAGAAATTTTTGTAGAAATTGAATTAGTGCCTTCAACAATTGGTCTGAATGGGTGATTGTTTTTATGAACATTCTAGGCATAATGGGGTTATTAATCATAATTCATAAGATTTGTTAGATGAGATTTATTTAAAAATTTGAATTTTATGTTTTTCAATGTATTAATTAAAACGTTTTTGTAAGTTGGATTTTTTAGTTTATCTGTTTTTATTAAAGTTATTATTATTATTAGAATCTTTTAAAATCTGTTAAATCGTGATTATTTTTTGTTGTAATTTAGTTTTATTTATTTCTTTTAATGTTTTATTGTTTTTGGAAATATTTTTGGTATGTTTTGTTTTGTAAGATTGACTTGTAACGACTAAAAGATCGTTCAACATCTACAGATGTTATAGGTGCCTTGCTGAAAGAAGTTATCTCGTTGGTTGTAAAGGGTACACGATGTTCTGAGGTGACTTCTGTTCCACTGATAATATCAGAAATCTGGCAGATGGTCTCCCACCCTTTGTTCTTGCTCAGTACTTCTACCAGTTTTGATCTGATCAGATCTCCCTTACTCCCAGGTATTCCTTCCACCTTTTCGATGACTTTTTTAACGTTGGACACGTTTTCTGTCAGTCGAACATTTTGGGACTCAAGTTGGGTAATGGCTTGTGCAAGAAATACGCAATTGTCAGAAATGAATGCAAGGTCGTTCCTTAAATTAGGTTTCTCGAATAAAGACTTGGCTGTATTTATCGCTACTGCTTCGTCTTCGAGATGTGAAAGGACATTCTTGATTTTATTGTAGTTTTCATAGTAATACTGAGCTGCTTCAGCCAAGTACCCCATCTTGTCAATATTGGTTCTGGTGGAAGGCACAAGTCTGGATAGAGATCTTTTAGCATTTTAATGCGACTTGGTGCTTTTAAGAACACTTTTTTAACCGAGGAGATTAAGGAATCTACGTCACTGAACAAAGATCGGACAGTTTCTGCTACTCGATGCAAGGCATGAGCAATACACGTCACATGAATTATCTTAGGATAAAATACCTGAATAGATTGCCCAGCCTTGACCATGTTGGGGGCAGCATCAGAGAGAAACAAAAGAACTTTTTCGTTCAAAACTCCACTGGGCCATAGGATATGCATTGAGGCATCGAAGAATCGTGAAATGGTGGAATGATTGCATTTTTCGAGAACCTCACAGTTCAAAAGGAATGGCTTTGAATCCACATCAGCATCACTGTCAAGTTTTCCAATAACTGCATTGGCAATATACCTGCCCTCAACGTCAGTGGTTTCATCAATTGACACCCAAATCGGTCCATCTTTGATATGTTCTCGAATTTTGGTTAGTGTATCTTTATAGATATCTTCCAGGTAGTTTTTCCGCAGAGTGCTCTCGTCAGGCATTTTTTTCCCAATATAGGTCTCTAAGAATCCTTTGAAATGAGGATTTTTAAGTTTGTGGAAAGGGATATCTGCTCTAACCAAAGCCCGACACAGATCTGTACTCAGAGTAGACTTACTTGATGATGGAGATGTAAGGAAGGCTTGATAGGACGTCCTCTCTTTCTTTCTGTTTTTATTCTCTATGTGCGATCCGGTGGCAATATGTTGGGTGACTTGGGAACGTTGAGAGCAAGAAACGCGCTTGTCACAAGCTGTGCAGTACAAAATGTCTCCATCACTTCGAAAAAGTTCTGCTGGAAACTCGCGAAGATATTTAGCAACCAGTTGTCTGTTTGAGGCCGATGTTCGTGGCATTTCACCCAAAAAAGAATACACTAAGTGACCGAACGAAATGAATTGGACACTTCAACGAACGAGCTGAAAGAACAGACAACGTCAGACAACTTCAAAGAACTAACAAGTGCCCGTCACTGTTTAGCAGCATTCTGTGTAAATTACAATAACCATTGTACCCACTGTGATTCACAGCCCTACAGTCTGTGGTTCACAGTTCCTGTCAACCACCTCCCAATTATGAAAATATGCCCAAAATGAAAAATATGAAAAAATATGTACATATTTTGATTAAATATGTAGAAATATTTATTTATTTTGATCAAATATGTATAAATATGCGATAACATCCAAATATGTGGAAATATGTGAAATAAAAGTAGACTCAAACGGCTTAAAAAGTGTCAGTATGAATACTTCTAGTTGAAAAACGTCTGTAAATTGCCTAGAAAAAAATATGTAAATACATACGAATCCGTTCCCTAATCATAAGATTTGTTAGATGAGATTTATTTAAAAATTTGA
Source organism: Triatoma infestans (assembly GCA_011037195.1). Lineage (NCBI taxonomy): Eukaryota > Metazoa > Arthropoda > Insecta > Hemiptera > Reduviidae > Triatoma > Triatoma infestans. The sequence continues at coordinate 28,161 of JAAEAF010004604.1, read as the reverse complement.
ATTTTATGTTTTTCAATGTATTAATTAAAACGTTTTTGTAAGTTGGATTTTTTAGTTTATCTGTTTTTATTAAAGTTATTATTATTATTAGAATCTTTTAAAATCTGTTAAATCGTGATTATTTTTTGTTGTAATTTAGTTTTATTTATTTCTTTTAATGTTTTATTGTTTTTGGAAATATTTTTGGTATGTTTTGTTTTGTGTTTTAAAAGGGTATTTTGAATTAGGTTGTTGGCTGAATTTCTGATGGCGTTTTTATGATTATCTGAGATGTGTGTATTATTAGTAATAGTTTAGCAAGTATAAGTTGAAGTCAACACTCTACACGACTACACGAATAGATGAAAATCCGAAACTGATTTCCGATTTTCTGATGAAAACATCAGAAATATACTTCTACATCGGGTAAAATCGCAGATGATTGAATGTTATTAAAATCATTAACTTATCAATACTGATGTAACATACCTATGAACCTATAAATAAAGAATACAGGAAATAATGAAATATTAACAGATTCACAATATAATTTTATTTGATATTAGTAAGATTTAGTACATTTTGCTAATTTGTAATTAATTTTCTTCTTCATTTTCTCAACATTTGTTGCGTTTCAAAACCTTGAAAGCTGCAAATATATAAAGTTAATGATTACTAAACGGTTATAACTATTCTCAGCGTAAATATAAGTAAGTTTTGTATGAAAGCTAGTAAGTTAGATAGGAGATCTCCAATGTAGGAAAACTTAAGTAGCTTTTTTACCAGAGCCCTTCCGTGAATTATAGAGCGGTTTTGGAACGCGTTCAAAGAATTTTTTAGGACGCCAAATATAATATCAACTAAAATTTATTTAAAGTACTCAGCCCTGAGAAACGTTTAACTGCAAACTTAGTTTAAAATTGAGAACGGTGTCTAATTCCCCTGTTTTTCAAGAGAAACTGTGCGCTAGTTCTTCAACTTTCTCCTACTTGCTAGAAGCGTAGTAGTGTCTGATTTTAAACGAGAACACGTCATAACGAATACACGCGTCCATGCGCATGTATACCTACATTACATTCGCTAAAAACATGTATTATGAAAGATATTTTCTGAGATTGCCTCTTCTTTTTGTGATCATCTACCGGTTTCGGGCATTCGCCCATCATCAGGATGTTTATAACATCATCGAAGTTAATTATCTTAACATATATTATAATTTATTAGCTAAACATCCTTATGATGAGCGAACGCTCAAAACCGGTCGATGAGCACGAAGTGAAGCAGGCTCTCAAGGTTATTAGTTAAAATATCTCTGATGAAGCATAAATGTGGATGCACTTATGTGTAAGCAAAGAATATCTCAAAAAGGAAAAACCCAGAATCTCAAATTTGATAATTCGATCAGGTGTCACACATCATCGATTAGTTGACACTGCAAGTCAAGAAAATTGGTCAGAATGGTAAATAAATTACCTAATAGAAGGTAGTATCAATGTTTCACAACGATGTTTGTAATTTCCTGAGGATATATCTCGTTGGTTTATGTGAAAATAAATAAATACTACCACTTGGCTTATTCACACCGATGCCTTAAAAATCAATGACAAATGTTTTAATAAAAATTTTAAAATTCTTTCTTTTTATTTTTAACATTAAAAATGTTTTATGGGAGGTTATTTGATAAAAATCGTGATTACATTTTCTGAATGGGAGCCGCACATTTACGGAGACAGTCGAAACATTTACCTACATTTACCATGGTTAGTTCTGGTGTTACCATTTCCAAAATTAAAACTGTGTAATTGGTATAAACGTGTAACTAGTGAAAAAATATGAACGTATTGTTAAAATTAACTCGACGTATTTCTTCTTAATATTTCTTTACATTTAATCTGTGAGACTGAAATTATAAAATATAAAAAAAGGTACTTTAACATGTCCTCAAGTGTAGCAACCAATAACCAAGAATTTGTGTTTAATTTTTATATTTCGATCTATTATTTTCTGGACAGTGTTTAAAAATAACCAATAAAACTTTTCAATGTTTGAGTGTATCGTGAAAAATGGGTTTTTCCATCCCTCATCCCAAAACATAATAATAGATCCGGTTTTAGGATTTTCGACAGTATCACAATAGCTCGTTCAACCAGATATTTAATACAATAAGGATAGTTTAAAAAACGGTGTAAAATAATTCTGCCAAATTTTCTTCACACTTCTAATTCTTACTAGACTGGGCTGAATGTTAAATCAATGTAGCAATTCAAACTTAATAATAACTTTTTTTCAAAAGGTATATGTAAGACTATATTTGTATGTATGTTCTCACGTGTATGTGCAAAGCAGTTAGTTCTTTTCAGTTCACAATCATTGGGGAAGGTTGTGGTTAAGGTCCCATTTGTAGCACATACAGGATTCCAAATCAGCGGGCACATCATGCGTGCACAGTTTGTTTTAGCAGGTACCGCTACTCCTAAACAGAAATTTTACTTCAATTGACATTTTTGAATAAAAAAAATTTGCTGAGAAACCGAGACTCACACGCAACATTCTCTCTATATATGTATTACAATATAGCAGAATCTTTTATCTATAAAATATTTATAATCAGGTGGAAAGCTGAATACAACTTAGAAGCTGAAACAACTCTACAGTAAAAACGCACGTTCCGGTTAACCAAGTTTATCTAACTCAAAATTTTGTTAACATAGTTAATCCTAATTAATAGTATTTAGATAAAGGAATCGTATAATAAAGTAAATTAACTCTATAAAAAAAAAACACCCTACTCATTAAATGAATTTTGTCGGTGATGTACGAATTTAAGGAAAATCGTTGGTTCCGTTTTCGGGAAAATCGCAAAAAAGTGAAAAATTGAGAAAAGTGGTACTTGCATTGAGGGATTCTGACAGATATCTTACTGTTGGATCTCAATTTTGTTTAATACTTGTTGCCAAGAAAATCTGTTCTAGTGCTTAGTGTTGGTGGAATTGTGACTACAAGATACTGACTAAACACCCATTTTATTATATTGTAGAGTTGCTCCATCTATATTATATTGAAATCAACTATTTATTTAGTAATAATAATGGTTTACTACAAATTCCTTGTTTGAAGAACGTTCCTGAATTAGAATTATGTGTGGTAATCTGTGCTGTTTCACACCAAATTTTCTTCTTACAATAATAACGAAAATGTTTTAATTAATAATTAACCTCTGGGATTTTATTCGTCCTATTTATCTTAATTTTGACCGGGTTTGGGTTTCCATCCGACAACTGATTCAGGAAGTACTGACTTGCTTTCCACCATCCTCTAAGTCTGTAGAATTGTAGCACTGGCACTGGCATTACATATTTATAACGTTAGATCCAATAAAATTTGGTGAATCTATGTTTAAACTGGCAGAAACTATAATTTGGATGTCAACTTTCTACATGAACTTGATGAACTACTTTATGAACTTGAGAAACCGAAAGCGGTTAGAATTATTACAAAGAAATTTTGCTAAAAGCGGATAAAGCGCTGGTCGGGACTCACCCACATATGCAATATTTAAACTATTAATCATAATGACTATTCTTGTTAATGGTGAGAAGTTTGAGATCCAGATGAGGATTAGTGACAGCATATCCTTCTTGATGTTTTATTAATTTCATTTATTCATGCATTACACAGATCGTTTCTATGTAATGATGTCATTATCAGCTGGATAATGACAAATATGTTGGAAAAAATCATTTCATAAAACTTGTACCTGGAAATAACTATGTTTCCAAACCCTTTCTAACCTTGGAAAGCATGGTGGCTTTATTAGTAATTGACAGTTATTATGCTAAGACTTGTAATCCTTATGAATGAGATTTTTTTATAAATCTCGTTATTCGTTTAAACAAACATCTTCCATTCAATCGACATGTTCTTATAAGATTAAATAATTTAAAGACTGTTTAGCTAAAGGATGGACTTAAATACATTTTCTGCGGAGCCAACCATCACAACAAAATAAACAACAATTTAACAACTAAATAAATTTTCTTATTAAAAAATAATTAAAATTGATTAAATGTTCTCCCTATACCCCTCACGTTTATTTAATTTTATTCAACTTAAGGTAAGAGAACTAGCAAAAAAAAAACAGGTACAGCAAATCAAGCAAAAACACCTTTATTTTAGTCAAGCTAATTCAAGATTTTATAGATTTCATTTTTGCTTATCAATATATAGAGCAAGTTTTTATCATAACAAACAAGTAAAAAAATAAAATTAAATCTCATAGATTTATAAAATATATATATATATGCAAATATTTTAATCACCTGCGTTGATAATAATAATGATTGCCAAGATTGTCAAGTACAGCTTCATTTTACTAACCACCTTGCCTTAACAAAACTAAATCTGAAATAGCTATTAAAAATTTTGTACTTAATACTTCAAACACTTATATAAGAATGTGGAACAATAGACTGTTGAAAAATCTGTTTTTAAAAAACAGTATGATTGATTCTGATATTCTGGAATTTTTGTTTACAGTCTCTTTTCTAGTTATAAAATTAGATATCAGACATACATGTTCTTATCACATAGTATTATGATTGTTCCAAGTAACCATTATCAGATAGTATTGTAAAACGAAGTATTTGTTGGCTAATTTCTATTTATAGAACACTATCATTATTTCCAAAACATCCCATTACTCTTTTTCACAAAAATAATTTATTTTGTAACTTAATTTCATTTTATTATTTCTTTACTTTCGATTTCTAAAATCATTTCGCTAGTATTTATTTCTCACTAGTTTACTCATATTTCTAGTGCAGCACTAAACAGCTGTTAAGGATATAAAGCAGAACAAAAACTACTATGTTTTGCTAACTAGCGACCTAATACAATTTTATTTTCGTTTATACATAAATGTAATAAATTTTTTACTATCAGGCTATTCTTGCTAAATTTTTCTTTTCTTTCACATCAGCATACTCCTTTTTTCACAAACACATAGGCTGTAACAAAATTGGAGGTTCTAAAAGTAAATAAAAGTTATCTTCTTTGTATACAGACGCCGAATGAGGAGAATGTACTGTTTCTTCACTGTTGTGTTTTCAGATATTGACCTCGAAGAGCGGCCAGATTGGAAAACTGAACGATGAGTATTGATAAATTGGTGTGAAGCACTATGTAAGCTTCCTCATATTGCAGTCAATACAACTGTAATTGACTGATTTGCTTCAAATTTGGATTTTGGAACTATGTTTAGTTGCCCTTAGAATAAATATGGGAGAAGAGTGGATGTATATAGTGCTTCCCGGTACACATCAATGCATCAATACCAACATTTGAAACCTAGAGCCAAGAGAACTATTCTGTAAAGTCGCACTTATAGTTACTCGAACTTCTTCAGATTTAGAATTATACAAATGCTTTTTATGGACTTGAGCATCGTATAAGCGGCAGAATCATTTATTGTACAGGCATTTTCAAGAGAATGCTGAAAGGTCTCTTTGCCGCCGAGCTTCTCTCAGTGCCGTGCTGGCCTGCGGGCTATGTTTTCTAGTTACAAATAACTCTACACTTCACCGGGCAGCGGGCTGTCATGTCTCCTAGAAAGAAAAATTCATGTTTGCACTGCCGTATTTGAACCCGGATCTCCGAGGTGTTGTCCAGGCTGTCCGGAGGCTGGCAGTACACTGAGACGGCTCAAGGCGCCAATCACAATAATGTTGACGCGCCTTACAAATAAAAATTTAAAAAATTGTGAACTCAAATATCCGGTAAATAATTTTTATCGAATCCTTTCTTTCAGATGGTGATGAACTTAACTATATTAATTGTAGTGATACGAAAACGGAATATCAAGTTTAAGTTACTTGTGAAATTTCATTTTTTGAGATACACGCTCACATACAGACTATTCGGTAAAAACATTTTACATAATTTTGGATCTATTATCAAAATCTGGCAAAATGTTTTTAGTCAAAGGTCTCTCTCTTAGTCTGTGTGTGTTAGTGTGTGAACAAAATATTACAAATAAGAAAATTATCACTAAATTCAAAATTTCATATTCCATTTAGATTCTTTTGAGGGAGATTGCAACTGCGTCCCCAAAGACCTATTGTGCCCTCCGGACTTTCTCAGTGCACTGCCGGACTGTGATCAGTGTTCTCTCGTTACCGACTGAACTGCCTATCACTAGAGTGAGCTGTAGAATCTCGTAGAATGCTCGTAAATCTAAAGACAGCCCGGTAGATTCGAACCCGGATTCACCTATGTAGCAAGCGTTGCATTTGGGTGTAATACATTGAAGCTTGTATTTTCCTTATCCACTACCCTACTTCTTTCGAAGTGGATTCTGTGTTTATTTGTGTCACGCCCCTTAATTTCTGGTGCACAGAATAGGTGTCAGCTTTCCCAGTGGTGAAGGGGGTGTCTGTCATAGAGAGATAAAAGTTGAGCGCCGCGGCGTTTTTATTAAAAGAATGGGGAAAACGACGAAACCCCTCCTAAAAGGAATAGAATAAAAAGTATAAGGTGTGAAGAGTAGAAAAAAGAAAAAAAATAATTAGCTAGGTATTTAAAGAGAAGAGAAAAAAAAATTAAGTTTGTAAGGTTCGGGTTTTGAACCTACGATGCTAGGTAATGAAATTTTATTTTATTTTGACTCAACAAGCTGCTGTTTCTCAGCGCCTGCGCTCTGTGTCCACCAAATAACCTATTTTTTTCAAAATAAATTTAAATAAATAAAAAAAATATTTTTCATTCACAGTAAAAAAAAACGCAGGTGAAGGAAAAACGAAATAAATATACAAATACAAAAAAAGAACTAATCCTATTTATTTAGGAATACATAAATACTATAGAAGTTTGTTATATTATAAACATAAAAAAGAATGGCAAAACGATTTTCTTTCTACTTGAATTTTTTAACATCAATTCAAATTTAGCTTTCAAATAAATATTATTTAAATGGTAATAATTGTTAATTTATCTGTATTTAATTACGGAATAATCTAATATAAGGTGTTTGTTTCTAGTAGGATAGATTATTGTGCACTCAATTTTGTAGATATTTAGTGGCCTCTGTTAGATCAACATCAATGAAGTAAGAAAAATGTGGTGTGAAACACTCACACAACTTTCTCTTACTCCAGTTCTCAAAATTATAATTGACAAATTTTATAGTGTGTGTAGCAAATTTAATAAAATTCGTCGAAAACTGAAAAAACTGTCCAGTGAAAGCGCACTTTCGGTTTAGTAAGTTTCTTGAAACCGTTTCTTTCAACCATCTATTTATTTCTAATTAGTTTTATTTGGATTATAGAATTGTATAATCAACTATGATAGCACTCACTTGAGAAAAACATAACCCCACCCCTCCACCATAAGTGCATAAATGAACTTTCCCAGAGAAATGTTTTACATAAAAGTTGTTGTTCTTTTTATGCTTAGTTTATGTACGAAGTTTCAAGAAAATCGCGAAAACTTGGAATTTCAACAACATATATAATTCTAATTATTTAGATGATAGAATTGTCTAATAAACTGAAATAGCACTTTAAATGAAAACCTAACCTCACCCTTCCCCCAGAAGGGCCCTTAAATGAATTTTTCAGGAGAAATGTTTCAAATAACAGTAGTAGCTGTTAGTATCTCTAGTTGATATGCCATGTTTGAAGCAAATCGTTGGAGCCATTTTTGAGAAAATCGCAAAAATGTAAAAAAAAACTTGTAAAGTGGTACTCCCGGTTTAGGAATTTTGGCAGATGACTTTCTGCGATTTTTCGTTTTTGACCTATGCTGTTCACATACACACACAAACACCACTTCACCACTGAGAAAGCTGACAAAAGGATTCAGGACTATTTCTTATGAAGCTGCAGTAGTACTCGTCGATATTCATCCCATTTTACTAAAAATACGTGAGAAAGTGCAGTTTTATGAAAGAGAAAAATGTGGAAAAGATGAAGAAGAAGAATATGAAAAAGAAATTGAGAGTTCGAATTGGATGCATCCGGGACTGGAATTAGATATTGAAACTGACGGTAGTTATGGTTATAAGTACGAAATATATACAGATGGAAGCAAGACACCAGATGGAATTGGTTGTGCCATAGCGATATATGAAAATAATAAATTAATAGAAAGTTTCAGACACAAATTAAAGCCATCTTGTAGCAACAATCAAGCCGAAGAACTAGCAATCCTAAAAGCGATTTTATGACTTCAGCAAAATGGATTGGAAGGGTTTGTTAGTGAATTGCAAGGTATATTAGAGTGGTTATAAAAACAGACAGCAAAATATCGATCCAATTATCGATCCACTTAAGAAAAGGGGCTTGCTCTGGCCTATGTTAGACGAAATAAGACACAGACTGATTGAAACGGAATGGATTAAAGCGCATGTGGGAATAGATGGAAATGAAACTGCAGATTGACTGGCAAAGCAAGCAGCAGCTGAGGACAATTGAGGACAACTGAGCTACCATAAAGCCCCAAGATCCCATCAAAGAAAACTGAGACTCTAAACCGAAGAGAGATGGGAAGAAGATTGGAGAAAAACTTAAAAAGGACAAGAAACTCACAAATACGAAGTACATTCAAACCATACAAGAGAGGAGAAAGTCACCTAAGAATGGACTATAAACTAAAGCAAATCCTGACAGGACATGGAAGAACTAACGACTATCTACACAGGTTTCAAATCACTGACACTCCATTCTGCAAATGTAAAAACGGAAATACACAAACTTAGAATCACTTAATCTACGACTGTCCACTACTAAATAAACCGAGAACTAAGAGATCCGAGAAATAGTAACGACAGGAAACACCTGGCCAGCAAGAAGACAGCTACTGATAACTAAAGAATATTTGCCATCTTTTAAAAAATTCATAAATAACATAAAAACTCAGCTGATCGGTAGCTTATTGAAACTTGTAAGTTTATTCCACCAAAAACAAAAAGCTCTATTAAGGAAATTAGGAAGTCTATAGAAGTGAAAATTAAAACAATAACAATACAAACGGTCCTTGAAAAAGGGACAAGAAAGAAAACACCCAGCTCATTCGCTAAAATGGGCAACATGAAAGAAGAAGCTGCAAGAAATTGGGCACAAGAAGAAGCTTTGGAAGATTATCAAGAAAATATTAAAGAAAGTGAGTACACTCCTCCTATAGTTCTCAAAAAATTCAAAATCGAACAGTTAACAAGTATTCCGAAATTAAATTCAAAAAGTAAACCAAGGCTAACCTCATTTGAAAAAGAAAAAATGCAGATCGACCAAACAACATTACCTACTAACAATAAAAAAACCATATGATTATAACCTACCACAAATTCCAACTCATAATAAATTCGCACCCTTATCCAACCTGGAATTGAACGAACAGCAAACTAATAGTGCAACAAATAAATCAATAAAAATACCACCAATATTTAGAATGGGTACAGATAATTATCAGTTATTCAAGAAATTAAAAACATCATTGGCTCATCTTTCGAAACTCAACTCTGCAAAAATAAATTAAAAATAATGGTTAAAAATTCAGAAGATTTTAGGAAACTAACAAAATTTTATGATGACAATAGCACTAAGTATTTTACATTTTTAAACCCCGAGGACAGAAAATTATCGGTTATTATAAGAGGCATCCCATATTCAGTCCAAGCCAAGGAAATACTAGAAGAACTGCAAGAAAATTATCCAGTTATCTCTGTAACCCGATTATTGAATAAAAAGTACGAACCACCTGTTCCAACGCCTTTATGTGCAGTCGTTTTAGAAAATAACGATCGAGGAAAAGCCATATTCCAGCTAACACATCTTTACTATTCAGTAATTACTGTAGAACCCAGAAAGAAATCCAGCCTCATTCCACAATGCACTAACTGCCAGCAGTTTGGACACACAAAAAATTACTGCCAGCTTGATCCTAAGTGCGTGAAATGCGCAGGTGATCACCACTTCTCAGTCTGCCCACACCGCCAGCTCCATACTCCTAAATGTATTAACTGCAATGGAGATCATGTTGCCAGCTACAGCCGATGTGAAACATTAACTAATTTAATCGATAAGAAGAAAACACGCCATGCAAGACATAACGTAATTGAAAATAAGACCCTCTTTCATGACAGTCTATCAAGAAAACACTCAGCATGCCGCACAAACTAAACAGGATTTGAAGGTAAATAATCCCCCCGCAGTACCTAACTACTGGACCCAAAGAAGAAAAATAAGCAAGCCGACACAACAAGACTCCACCAACATCTCTTCAGATTCTAATACTCCTGTAATCACTATTATAAAAGACCTTCTCCTGCAAATAATCACTCCTATAATACCTCTCCTACGACAGTTACTTACTGACTTGATTCAGACTGTCCTATTTCCTAACCATGAACCTTAGACAGCTCTCTACACATAACTTATCACTGGTAAACTGGAATGCCAACGGAATAAAAACACGAACCTCTATATTCTACGACTTCCTCACTAGATACAATATAGACATAGGATGTATCACTGAAACAAATCTCACTAGCACTGACCGACTTAAACTATCAGCCACCTACCGCACTGACAGACAGTCACGTGTAGCCTCAGGTGGAGTCGCTCTCTGCGTGAAAAGGACCATTAAACATCATGAATTTCCTCTACCTTCACTGGAGAACCTCGAGGTAGTAGCTATCCAAGTTAGCACAGACACTGGACCACTAATTATTATATCTGCATACTTGAAACCTAACTCTAGACTATTACAAGAAGACCTCCAAAGAATTTTCACACAAAACAGCACATTACTACTAGGCGACCTTAATAGCAAACACACATACTGGGGATGTCGAACGACTAATAACAACGGTACAGACTACTGACGGCGACAGACAACCTTAACATACTAATCTCAGCTCCCGAAGAACCAACATTCTACCCCTCTGCACGCAGTCATCAACCTGACATACTGGACATCGCACTGTTACACAACATTAATATTCCAATATATTTAGATTCATTAAGTGAATTATACTCTGACCATCTTCCAGTATTATGCAGGTTTCACTCACACCTACAGCACAGTGAACCACCGCCAAAACTAATAACTGGAAAGATAGAATGAGAAACATTCAGACATGATTTTACCAAACTTCTGACTATACCCAAACATTTCGGAACCGCTGACGATATCGACACATCGCTAGACCTACTCACACAGATAATTCACACAGCTGTACACAACTCTACCCATAAAAGGCAGAATAACAATAACAGACACAACTGGCTACCAGGACACATACTCAACCTAATTCATGAAAAAAACAGAATTCGAAAAGTATGGCAAAGGACTAGGAACCCGTCAGACAAGACCCACTTCAACAGACTAGCTAGACGAATCAAATGGGAACTTGACAACCACAGAATCTCCAGATACAGATCTTACTTAGAGGGTTTAACTCCGGGTGACTCTTGTCTCTGGAAAGAAACTAAAAGACTTCTTAATGATCATTGCCAGATATTCTCGCTGCAAGTTGGTGACAGACTTGCAACGAGTGATGAAGAAAAATGCGAAGTAATAGCAACACATTTGGAAAATAAATTCACACAATCTCACCAGACAGGCCAAGACACTGACGAACACATCAACCATGAACTGCAGCAACCTCATCACACCGTAGAGCTTCGTATCTCATTAAATCCCCTTCAGAAATAACCTCCATAATCAAAGCACTTCCTAACAAAAAGACTCCCGGAGACGACCTAATACCGAACGTTCTTTTAAAAAATCTTCCTCCGAAAGGTGTCGCTTTCTTAACCTCAGTCTTTATTGCATGCCTCCGAATGGGCTACTTTCCTAAAAAATGGAAGAATGCAATAATAGTTGTATTCCACAAAGCCGGTAAACCAAAAAACGACCCGAATAGTTATCGGCCAATTACCTACTAAACTCTCTCTCAAAAATATTTGAGAAAATAATCTAAGACGACTGTTAAAACATCTGACTGACACAAACAATTCCACCTCATCAATTCGGATTCAGACCAAAACACTCACCAATACATCAAATTAAGACAATTAATTACAGAATACATAGTACAAAACTTTGAAAAAAGGAAACATACTGCAGCGATATTTCTAGACGTAGCCGCTGCTTTCGACACAGTTTGGCACTCAGGACTACTCTACAAACTCAGACACACAAACGCACCTGACTACATTACTCAAATCATAGGATCCTTTTTAAGGGACAGAACATTTCAGGTAAGAGTCAACAACACATATAGTACTAGACGCCAAATTCTCGCGGGACTACCGCAAGGTGCAATCATCAGTCCCATACTCTTTAACCTTTACTGTTCGGACATACCTGAACCAACTTCAGCTACTTTAGCCACATACGCAGATGACACAATGATAGCCTCAACTAACGATAACATTGACCAAAGCATCACTGACTTACAAACAACTATAGACATCATTACAAAATGGTCCCAAAAATGGAAGCTACGTCTCAACATCACTAAATCAGAAGCAAAAATTTTTTCTCTTCGGAAATTTCAAAATGAAGACCTTCGGCGAAACTAAATAACCAGGAAATACCCTGGAAACCGAAGGACCAAGGAGTGCGCTATCTTGGTGTAATCCTTGTCACCAGACTCGCCTGGAGACTACACATTAACAACAAACTACAACAAGCATACAGCCGACTGAAACAATTATATCCACTTATAAACAGAAACACACCACTCAAACACTCCTGTACAGTACTTCTTTATAAGACGCTTCTCAGACCTCTGTTGACATAAGCTTGCCCAGTCTGGATAACTGCCAGCAACACACTGACGAAGCGACTTCAGACATTTCAAAACAAAGTACTCCGAATTGCTTTAAGAGCCCCTTGGTTCACCAGAAAGTACAAATACACAGAGAACTAGACATTACAGATATTCAGACACACACATGACTAAATTAACAGACAACTTCGTCCTCACACTTCACACACTATCTTCAACTCCCACTACAATATAGGGGAACCTTCTCACTCTAGAAGACTGAAACCGCGACTCTACCAAGATTTATGAAATAACGTATTTTACCTCTAATCTCTATGTGTAAAGCTCTTGGTGAGCTGGCCTATATTATGATTTGTAAATAAATAAAATAAAATAAATAACATAGATATGGACATATTCTAACATAATTTAATCAGTGAGTGATGAAGTATTTTACTTATCATGTTGTACATCATGTGATACATGTAACGTTATACTTTAAATAAATTCCCATCTAACAGGGTTACTGTTGGTTGGAAAAAACACACTCACACACAGACCATTTGCTAAAAACAACTTTTTTGGATTCAGGGTACCTCAAAATGGATGTTTCCGGGGAAAACTCAATATCGAAAATTTGGCACAATTACAATACTTCCTCTTTCTAGGAGTAAGAGAAATTAAAAAGACAAAAATGAATGTCTATGAATGAAGTTCATAGAACGTCTATGACGTTCCTGTTCAGAAATTATATTAGAAGAAAACTCACTTTTTCATAATAGTACGATCTACCTGTAAATAAGTGCTTCGTGTCACTTCCTTTTGGGAAGGCTAATAAATTCCGTCTTTAAATCCCCTTTCGGATATTACTTCTCTTCTTCTCCAATTTTCCGGAAAGTTCAAAGAACAGAATGCAAAATATTTCACAAAATCACAATGGAATGTGTTAGGTCAGTGCACATCTACCGCCCGTGCGTGTGGGCGCCTTCTTAGAAGTACTAAGCTCTCCTTTCCTGTCTTCTTCCCTCCCTTCTTTTTTTATTTTAGTTTAGGTGCCGCTTTTCAGCCTTGCATCCGGTATTGCGTCACCATGCCATATGCTTTCTCTCTCTACTTCCGATTGCCCGGGCCACCGCTCGTCTACCTCTTTCGCTCTTCTTCTGGTGCTCTAAACGATAACATCTGTGTGTCTGTCGGCCTGTGTACAGTTCATCCTTTAGTCTCCCTATTCCAACTTGCCTTTTGTTGTTCTTCAAATGTGTATACGCGCCTGTTTCGCCTCAAGTATTCGTGCCGGCGATATTCCACAATAATTGGCATACGTATTAAATGTCACCCACTCGCGCCTTCACCAACAAGTGAACGCATCGTCGCGCCTTCGCCAGGTCGTGGACATTAATATGTCGCAACTGCGATCATCCGCTTCAACGAGCCCGGAATTCCTCGCCATCATTACGCCTTTGTATCCCGACACACACACACACTCACACGTATACGTCACATCTCCCTTCACCACCCACCTATCGCCTCAACTTTGCCCCTTGCGAACTTCAGTCGCCGCCATGCAGAGGTATTCATCTGCATCTTTTTCTTTGTTTTAATTTATTTAATTTATTTTTTTATTTGGTTTATTATTGGCGTAGGTTCGCCACCTCGCCTTGGGTGCATACCGCGATTGTGGTCCTCCGGACCGGATTACGTATCCTGCTGACTACTTACTTATCTCTGCTGACTATTTACTTATCTCCCATTAAGGCTCTGCGGGGATGTAGGCCGCCAGTGTGTAAATCTGTCTGAGCCACACAGTAGTTATAACGCTTATCTCCCTTCTTGGAATCTCTAGGCATCAGTAGCTATACACTTAGTGCATATTACCGACTATTACGTTCTATTCTAAATAAAAACATTCATTTCCTGTAGCTTAATATACCTAGTAATAGCTTTACTGTAGTTCTCCTTGAAATTATTATTAAATAGAATATTATTAAATTTATGTAAATGTACGGTCCAATTAGTGACTGTAGCGAATTATAGTAGTTTTGCATGTATTAGTTCTCAGGACCAACTATTGTATTCTCTTTAAACGTAATTTTACATATATTGATAGATAACGATATTACTCTTTTGTTCTCATTAATCGCCAACTAGTATCGTAGATTTTTATTTGCATCCCTAGAATATATCTTAGTAAATGCTCCTTTCTTTATGCATGTTTTATTAAATCACATATATATTGTATTTACTGTTAAATCCAAGTTATGACACTACACCTCTAGGAAAATTACCACTGCTACGTCAGCAGGAGCTGACAACATATAAATACTCCCACCGGCCAGCAGGCAGACAGTTCTAAGCTCACTACCGTACAGTACAGTTCAAAGTGTCTATAGTATTACTCAGTGTTAGCCATTACCTTAAAGTATTGTACTCATTATATTATTGTAATTTGAAATAAATCTCTTTTTAAAAAGTAACTTCCGGGTTCTTGAAATATAACTGGCGCCCGAACAGGGACTGCGAAAGCTTATAAGTCAAATAGTGCGACCACTTGTCTCACGTGCGACCAATTGTCTCACCACATCAAAGAAGACTTGAAGCTCCCACATCAGTGGCTTATTCGCAGTACTCAACCTACAAGAACCAGGACCATCCTCAGACGATAAAAGAAAAGCAAGCTGGCGAGTCAACAACAACGTTTAAAAACTGTAAGTAGCTCATCTGTCCTTAAACCCTCTAAATTAGTCATTCCTAAAGAGACCATCCCTGAAATGGCCCAAATAAATTACAAAATCTCCAAAGAAGACTATGACCACATCCCCTACTTTGACGGAAACCCTTCCGAGCTAGCGTTCTTCTGCGAGATTGTCGAAAGTGCGTTCGCCACAGTTTGCGCAGAAAATATAATCGAAAGAGATTATAACCACAATATTCTTTTTATAAAAGTTAAAAGTAGATTGCTAGGGCCCGAGAAACATACTCCTCTCGCATAACGTAGACCATTTGTTAAATTTATTAAAATACTTGAAAGAGAGTTTCGCTGACTCGAGATCTTACGAGATACTCAAAGATGAGATTCTACAAACCAAAATGCATGCTAGAGAGTCTCCCATTGACTTCGTCAATAGGATACAGGAGTTACGCAATTTAGTTTATATTAGATTCAAACTTGACGGACTCACAGCGGACGCCCTGAAACAACTGATAACGCTGGTTGACAAGGAAATAATCTTCCACATATATAAATGCCTGCCCCCGACATTAAGCAACCACATCATGATCTTTGATCCCAGCACTCTAGACGAAGTAAGAAACGTGATCTACAACAAATGCTCGTTTATTATAGCCAACCTAAACTCCTCTCACGGTCCTAAAAGACCCAACCAACCCTTTCGGAAACCAAATCCGTGCAACCAATTCCAACAGCCTTATAGACCGAATACCCAATATAGACCGAATCCAAATACGTCCCAATGAATCAGACCCCTAACTACCAGTACCAACCAATTGAATATAATCCCAGGCCTATAGAACAAAGACCTCAAACTTCCCTTTACAGACAACAACCGCAACCTCCCCAACGACCAAATCATGGACAATCTATAAATCCAAACAATCCCAATAACCCGAATAATCCTAACCATCCTTTTAATCAACCCAGATTACCTCCTGGTTACTTCTCTCAAAACACGGTGTCTATGCGTACTGCAGGCAGACCCAGGTTCAAAGATTACATTTCTCCTCACGAACTAACTCACTGCCAAAATGACGATAAACCTGAAAAGTACTCGGAACCAGACAAGGCTTACGAAAACAGACTTTCCCGCTTAGAGAACTCACTAGACAAAATAACGGAAAAGTTTGATCATTTTTTAGACGTTGGCCACGGGAGCCAAGAAGGCCCCCCGAATTCAACCTAAACCTAGTAGACAAGTCTCTCCCACACTTTGAGGACAGATACGGACTGAAATGGCTCATCGACACCGGATCAGCGGAAAACTACATAAATCCCAACGTTGTCCCGACTGACATAACACTATCCAACGACCCATTCATAATAACTACACCCGCTGGAAAGAAGAATGGAGAACAATCTTGCACCCTCAACATACAAGACACATTTCACGTAAACATAGAAACTAAATTCCATGTATTCCCCTTTTCGGACAAGTACGACATACTCTTAAGACACAAAACTATGCAGGCACTAGGAATGAGCATAGATTTAAATAAGAATATCCTTTCTTTCCCTCAGGGTATAATCCCCTTAAAATTTACGCTTGAGATCCCTGAAAACAATTCGAACATAATAAATTTGGAACAGGGAATTAATCTTATAGAATTACCCGTAAAAAATAAAGAATTAAAATATGGACTAATTAAGGAGAATATAAAAATAAACGATAAGGTCACGGTAAAGGAAGGCCTTTATAGCATTAATAATAATAAAATTGTGTGCGAAGTCGAATCCAAAGAAGTAATGGCCATTTGCCCCGAACCGATGGATGTTGACGAACCGCAAGAAATTTGTACAGACATCCCCGACATAGTAATGACCAATTGTCCCGAAATGTCCTGTGATACTGTCTTAAAAGTAATAAAAAACGAAATCCCTCATTTTGAGCATATGAACTCAGAGCAAAAAAATAAGAAATTAAAATTATTAAAGAACTACCCTAAAATAATAAAAAGAGAACACGACCGACCAATCAGTACTGATTTGCGAAAGCACAGAATAACAACTACAGATGACAGACCAGTATACGCACGAAACTGCAGATATCCAGAAATTTATCGCAAGCACTTACAAGCAGAAATTGACAAACGACATGAAAATAAAACCATTCAACATTACGAATTCCTACGCATGCCCTTCGATCCCGGGGGACCTGCAACATTCCTACGCATGCCCTTCGATCCAGGGGACCTGTAACAGCAAAAGACTAAGACTGGATCATAATTAAAAATCAAATTGGCCTTCTCACGGAAAAATAAAAACCGGAATACGGAAACCATTGTAACAAAAAAGGAAAATAGGAAAACTAAAGGAACGAAAATAATAAAAGTCCTAACCCAGAAAGATAGGAAAAATTATAAACCCCTCGAAGTAGAAAATATATCTTAAATAATTAAATAGAAAATATATATTAAATAACTAAATAATAAATTATAGAACACCGGAAACTACCCGTTCGCTGCATACGAACGATAACTACGGAAAGTATAGAAGGAAACTAAAATACAATAAACCTCTATTACGAGAAAAATATACATACATTTCAATTAAAGTTAAATTAAGTAACTAAAACCTGTCTGTACTTTAAAACCATTTTCAAAAAAAAAAAAAAAAAACAATTTATGCCAATCCTTTCCGTTTAACCACATGATAACTTGTTGTTCATTTAAACCATTTTGTCCCAAATAGGTTTTCCTAAAACCACTCATAATACTACAATTACCTATTATATGCAACATACTTTCGTCTTCATTTAAATCACACACTGAACAGGCATACGCAATATCATTTATCCAGGGTTCATAATCTAAAGTGAATAATTCGCATCTCACCTTATATACTGTTTAATAGAAGCAGATAAATTCCTCCGTAATATATGCACATTCTGTTGTTTTATAAATAAATTGAACTCCGCACCAGAGGCCGAGAAATAGTTCGTTTCTTAAAAATCTTCTATACTGTGTTAATGCACTAAACCATCCGTCATACCACCTATCTACTGTTCTAAATTCTCTATCTAGAACATAATTTAGGTATTCTGCCAAATTTAGCCACTCTTTAAACCATGGAGTACTCTTTGCTTTAATACCCTCCAAAGCTACAATATATGGAAGTCGGCCAGAACTGTAATTCAATATTTTACATATATAATTAACATGGAGCTCGAATGCAGTAAGAGGAAGTTGAAAATGCTATTATATACGCAGTCAGTTAATATTTATAGTTAAAAGAAAATTCCAATGAATCATCAACGGATGTAGATAAGACTATAATTTATAAATATAAACCTCCTCATAAAGAAAATCAATAATCGGCACTGATGTAGATAAGAAGATGATCTATGGAGGATACAGCACTCATCATAAAAGAAAGTTATAGTTATGAACCGCTGACTATGATGAGTCTAGTCATCAGCACAGATACCGGATATGACTCAAAGCGCACTTCATAGATAAATACTATAATAAGAAGAATAATGCTAATAGTGTTTTATTAAATAAATCTAAAACAAGCAAAACGCTTTTATTCTATAACTTCCATAATATGGGAACTCGTAAACATAATCAAATATCACTTTTTCAAAAAGAAATGTACATAATCACTAAATATATAAGCTTATCTCCTATTCTAAATAAAATGAAAAACAAAATAAAATGAAATACGTATATACTTTAAGGTACATAGTGCGCACCCGCTCTCTCTCTCTCTCTCTCTCTCTCTCTCTCTCCGCGGATATTATAATTCAAGTTCAGCGATTCCCCTCTCAGTTGACTATTGACATATTCCTACTGTTATCGTTAATGTAATGTTTACCAACTAAATAAATACTATACTTTACTATACTATACTAGATACTGCTGACGTACAATTAGATAAGACCTTTAATATAATCAGCACCACATACCAACGCAACCGGACAACACAGATAAAATCATTCTTTAAATATTATTACTATCTCCGTAATAAATTAGATCACTTAACCCTTAACAAATCCAGAATAAACGCGGACTCATTAACGGCCTAGGTAAAGCCATATCCTGGCTAACCGGAAATATGGACAGTGACGACAAAGAACGGTACGACAAAATTATAAACACAATCGAGCGTAACAGTTTTCACCTCCAAAATAACCTAAAAAACCAAATGGCCATAAACAAGCGGGTAATTGAAGAATTCAATCACGATATACAGATTATACGAACCAACAATGACAAAATGACAACCTTCTTCTCCAACCCTATAGTTAGCCAAATTGAGCTTAATCAGCAATTTAATTCTATCCTCTTTAACCTGGTCATTATCGCAAACAAAATTGACGACATGGAAAACTCTCTAGAATTCTGTAGATTAAACACTATCCATTCTAGCATCTTTCTTCTCAAAGATCTTGAGTCACTACAACGATCTCACAATGTAAGCTTCATAACCCCTGACATAGAAGCACTTTGGCAATTAAGCAGGGTACACTGCTCAATAAAAAATTGGAACATCTACTACTTTATTAGCGTTCCCCTAAAAGCCTCTTCCTTTGAGACGTACTTCCTCTTATCCTATCCTATAGAGAAAGACAACCACCTCCTGACAATTCATGTCCATCCACCTTTGATCCTAAAAATCCAAGATGAGTTATTTACAGCCACCTGTGAAGAAATCAACAGCGCTATGTACTGCCACAACAAAACCAGCATCCACGATTGTATTCGCCAAATCATCACCAACATCAACCTCGTAGCATGCAAGACGGTATACACATCAAGTGCACCATTTATCAGATACATCCCTTTTGTGGACCACTTTTTAACTTTCAGGACCAATAGGATTGTAATAAGAAAGGACAACCATAATGACACTATATTCTTGACCAACACTAGCCTCATAAAATTAAACAAAGACGAAACTCTACTAGACAGCAAAGCCATACCCATATACAAGGATTCCAAAGGCATAGTGACAACTGCACAAGTGTTCACTCACACCAACATAAACATATCTTTTGAAAATCTGCACAAAATCAACCTAAGGATGGAACCACTGGAGTTACTAGAAGAAACACCCGGGGACTCGGCACATCTCTACTATTTTATTATCATTCCAATACTTCTAATACTGTTGCCCCCTTTGTATGTTTATTATGTCTGTAGAAAGAAGACGAGTCCGGGCGCAACTGAAGAAGACCAACTACAACCCACACCTCGACATATCTACCCTGGACTTCGATGCCAGTTGTCGCAGGAGCTCCAAACTTGAGGAGGGAGGAGTTATGACACTACCCTAGGAAAATTACCACTGCTACGTCAGCAGGAGCTGACAACATATAAATACTCCCACCGGCCAGCAGGCAGACAGTTCTAAGCTCACTACCGTACAGTACAGTTCAAAGTGTCTATAGTATTACTCAGTGTTAGCCATTACCTTAAAGTATTGTACTCATTATATTATTGTAATTTGAAATAAATCTCTTTTTAAAAAGTAACTTCCGGGTTCTTGAAATATAACTTCCATATGATTATTGTTGTATGCTTATCCAAGTTGGCCAGTATTGTGTACGAATTAAAATTCTAAATATACGTGTAATAGTACTGCTTGTTTGTTGACCTTGTTACCTACCTTTGCCCCGAGCGGGGCGTGACAATTGGTGTCAGGTCCGGTGGGGTGATTAACTTTCCCACGTCCTTTAACCTCATCTGAATTCTGAGGATACTGAGGAATTATGGAGGACCTTCAGGAGCAGTTAGAATCCTTCAGGCTCTTTAACGAGCAACTAGCCACAGCCGTGAACCTACAGACAGAAAAGGGCGCCAGGCTGGAGGGAGAGCTGAGCGCGCTTACATCTCTGAGCCGGTAATCGGGGCCGGATACCCAAGGAGAGGGGGTTCCCCAAGCAAAAAGGGACATGTCGGTTCGCAATTTAATTAGGCGTGGAGCGGGGAGGCCGACGTGGGTCCTAAAGAAGACTTCCTAAATAATTTCAGCGCAGTGGCCTGCATGGGAAATTGGTCGGATTTGGACAAACGAACTATTTGTCGCATGAAACTCACCGGACCGGCGGCAGCGTGTCTGTCGGCCCGTTCGGAACTTCTGCGGGGGGAGGCCAACTTCGAAGAGTACCAGCGAGAGTTGCGAGAGAGGTTTCGAACGTCTTTGGGGCCGGAGTACTCGCTCTTGGCGATGTCACACCTATCTCAGAATCAAGACGAGGGAGTGTATGAATTCGTTTACACATGTCGAAAATTAAGGAACGATTCGCTCCCAAAGCCCCCACCAGGGCAGCCGAGTGATTGGAGTAGGGACGTTCTGGACAAGGTTTCGTTAGCTGCATTCATTAAGGGCCGAAGAAGCGACATACGCCTCCCACTTGAGTAAAATCCTCCTCTCACCTTAGCAGAAGCGATTCTGCGCGCGGCGCGTATCGAGCTGACCCATAAATTGGTGACGAAGTGTAAGAGCGTGTTCCGGATTCTATGCGATGAGGACACACCGCGGGACCAGCGAGTTTCGAAAGCTGAGGCGCTGAATTGTTATACCTGCGGCGGAGGGGCCATTTTGCACGTGGCTGTCCGCGCCAGCAGGAGGTCGCGAGGCCCAACGGGGACAAGACAAGAACCGGGGAGTTTCGGCGACCCTGGCGAGGTCGGAGCTTTTGCTACGTTTGTGGGGACCCCTTTATCTGTCCTATTCCTGATGACCTTCATTATATAATGTTAAATTATTCTGAGGCCCAAATAATAATTGGAGGCCTTTTAATTCCCGTATAGGCATGTTTAATACTATTGAGAATGAAGTATTTGAAAATTCATATTTAAAAGGATGTAGAAATTCTCAAGATAGGCTTTTCACTAAAAGAGGCTCTCTTTTGATTGATCTCATGGAAAAATATGGGATGTTTGTTTGTAACGGCCGTGTAGAAGGGGATGAATCGGGAAAATTTACTTACGTCGGTACACAAGGCTGTAGCGATATTGATCTTGTTTGGACTAATAATGGTTTGGCTCCCTTTATACATAATTTTACTGTAATGAATACTCTTTGTTTACTGATCATAATCTTTGTATTTTATCTATAATCTCACCTTTATTCAGAATGAAAAGTTCAAAAAACTTCCAATCCGCTCCACTTATTACTTGTGTGAAGAGAAATAAAGTTATCTTAGATGAATTCAAGTCATTACTTAATGACACTATTTCTGAAATTTACTTCGTAGATATAAACTTAAGTTACCATCACTTCAAATCGAATATGCACAAATGTATGTTGAAATGTGGAATTCTATCTAATAAAAAATTAAATTTTAATAATTTTATTAGAGGAATTGATCGTAAACCGGTTTAACCGTGAATGTTTACTTGCCAAAAAAATGATTAAATCTCTGCTGAAGAGATGCAAAAGAAATAACTTTAGTGATGACACAGTGTTAGAATACTGTAATATTAAAAAAGATTATCGATCAGTAATTAGTAATAATAAAAAGCGTATTTTGAAAACTTAAGAATATTGTAATGTTTTTCTTTCTAAACTAGCTACTGCAACTAGTTTTAAGTGGGTTCGTATAGATAAAATACTCTAAACTTCAATAAAGAAAACACCAATTTATTGCTATACACAAAAAATTACTAAATACAACGCTTAATAATAATTATTTCACAGTTTAAACCACAAAAGTTCACTTTGTTCACTTTTCACAAACTAATAACTTCGTTTGTAACTGGGAACTCTCTCAACTCTCTGTGGTCCCTCTATTTATACCGGTAGCGAACCTTCCAGAACGTTCTCAAATATTCCAGGGAAATCTAGAGCGCCGCCAGCGCTTCCTGCAGCCACTAAGGGAACCTAGGTACCTGTCTTCTCTCCTAGATGGCACCACTGGCGGCGTTACAATATGTTTACGTAATGTGAATAACCCTACTGAATTCTGGTCCGCTATTAATAAATTTAGGTTTAAACTTCCTGAACCAAAACATATTAGCTGTCAAGACTGGGAACAGTTTTATCACTCAATTTTACCTCCTAAATTATATAATGATTACTAATTTTTTGGACCATTTGATCCGGTTTTGGATGTAGACATTATCTTGATGAAGTGTTGTCAAGTATAAACAATAGTAAGCTTAATAAAGCCACCGGATCGGACTTGATACCTAATGAAGTTTTTAAATGTCTTAATTCATCTTGGTTGGAATATTTATTGCGTCTATTTAATCAGATATTGTGTGGTGAGTCTACTCCAAGTGCTTGGTCTCTAATTAGAATAAAATTAATTTATAAAAAGGGAGATTCTCGCGATCCATATAACTATCATTTTTGATAGTATCTCAAAAATCTTTACAAATATTCTTTATAATAGATTATATAGCTGGGTCGAGTTCAGGAACCTACTTCCTGAGGAACAAATGGGCTTCCGGAAGGGAGAGGATGTCGCGATTGTGTTTCTGCATTGTCTGTAGCTACAAATATTTCTCTTAGACCGAAAGGAGCAAAGTTTTTGCTGTTTTTGTCGATTATAAAAGAGCCTTCGACTCTATTAATCATAAGAAGTTGTGGTTTAAATTATACAATTTGGGCTTAAGCAAAAACTTTTTGCGTCTAATAATGAACTTTTATGATAATGCTGCTATGGTGATCTCTGATGGCTTAACTGCAACTAATGAGATTTCCATATCTGAGGGAGTTTTGCAAGGCGAAATTTTAAGTCCCCTCCTTTTTCCTTATACGTTCTAATATTGTTGAATTTTTTATTAGTCAAACCTGTATCGGCCTCCCTATAAATAATGAAAAAGATTTACATATGATATTATATGCAGATGATATGGTACTACTCTCACCCACCTGGTTAGGGGTCCAAAGAAATCTTAATATTCTGCAAGATTATTGTACTGAAAATAGTTTAACGGTGAATATAAATAAAACTTTCGCTATTTATTTTGCTAAAGGCGGTAATTTTTCTAAAGTTAAACGGTTAATGTATAACTCTCAGTATATTGAATTCCGCAACCAGTTCACCTAGTTAGGTGTTCCTTTTTTTCTTCGGCTAAATTCATTAGAACAAGCGAACACATTCTTCTCAGGAGTGGTAACGCTAAAGCTGTGGTTCTACGCTATTGCAAACATGTAAGAGCGATGATTGGAAAACTAAAATCCATTTATATGATTCCATTTCTGAGAGTGTGCTGTTATACTTGTCAGAAGTATGGAGTTCTTGTTATTCTCATATTTTGGAAAGGGGCCACTTAAGATTTTTAAAACTATTATTGCATTTATGAAGATGCACGCCTGATTCTTATGTCAGACTAGAAAGTGGTAGATATCACACACAGTTTAAAATTTTTAAGCGGATGTTAAACTGGTGGCAATCTTTGCTGGAAATGCCAAATTTCGATTGCCTAAATTATGCTATTCTAGATTGTTAGAATTGAGTAATTTTAACATGCCATATATTTGGGTAGCAGAAATGAGAAAATATGTAATTTCTATTGGCGCAGATCATACTTGGCAAGCCCAGGTATGATCAACTACCATAATCAATCATTCAAGACAACTACCATAATCTATTGGATTCTTTCAAAAATAACTTATTCAGTAGGGATATTGATTTTGTTTTAAACAGTCGTTGTAGTAATAACTACAGAACTCTCTGCAACTTCTCTTACTCTTGTGAAACATATCTTAGTTTATTACTCATATTAATAAATTGAGATTAATTGCTCGATTACGATTATCTTTTAACATTTATTTAAACAGAGAGAAATTTTGATTTGAATCCACTCGGTTTTGTAAATTTTGTATTCTGAACGAACCCGATGATTTAGCTCATAATATTGTAGCCTGCCCAGCATTTGTCACTTTGAGAGATAAATTTATAGTTGAACATTTTCTGCCTTCTATCAATAAGGAGCAACAATTAATTAATTTATTGACTTCTTGGAGCCAGGGCATTTAAATAAATTAAATGATATCTTTTTACATTTCACTAAATTGTTAAAATACAGAAAACTGCTCACATAGTTTAATCATATTATTATTATTATTATATCTCTGCCAAATTAAAATCTTTTAGGTATATTTCCAAATTTTATCTTAAGATAATAAACATTTTTTATTTTTCCACTGATGATGATAATTATTAATATTAGATCATGATGATGATTATTATTAATTACTTATTATTATTATTATTATCATCGTCGTAACCATTTATGTTTGGTTCTTCCAGCAAAACAGTATGTTAAATTTCTGAATTCTGTTTATTTGTTTTCGCTTCACCGAGACATTATTTTTATTTTCACTCGCAACTTATTGCTATATTTGTAAAATTTATTAAAACAGAAAACTTTCAATTTATCTCAAACTCATTATTTGTAAATATTATTATTAATTTTTTTAATTTGTAGTAGAATTATTCTTTTTAGTTAAATTTATTGTATAATAATTTTTTTTTTGTTATTTATTATTAGGTTTGCCAACCCATTCTGTATGTCTCCACTGTAACATAAGTAACAATAGATAAAATAAATTTAATAGTTTTATCTGTTTTTATTAAAGTTATATTAGTATTATTATTCAAGAATCTTTTTAAATCTGTTAAATCGTAATTAATTTTTTGTTGTAATTTAGTTTTATTAATTTCTTTTAACGTTTTATTTGTTTTTGGAAATATTTTTAACGTTTTATTTGTTTTTGGAAATATTTTTGGTACGTTTTCTTTTGTCTTTTATAAGGGTATTTTGAATTAGGTTGTTGGCTGAATTTCTGATGGCGTTTTTATGATTATCTGAGGTGTGTGTATTGTTAGTAATAGTTTAGCAAGTATAAGTTGAAGTCAACACTCTACATGACTACACGAATAGCTGAAAATCCGAAACTGATTTCCGATTTTCTGATGAAAACATCAGAAATATATATTTACATCGGATAAAATCTCAGATGATTGAATGTTATTAAAATGATTAACTTATCAATACTGATGTAACATACCTATGAACCTATAAACAAAGAATACAGGAAATAATGAAATATTAGCAGATTCACAATATAATTTTATTTCATATTAATAAGATTTAGTACATTTTGCTAATTTGTAATTAATTTTCTTCTTCATTTTCTCAACATTTGTTACGTTTCAAAACTTTGAAAGCTGCAAATATATAAAGTTAATGATTACTAAACGGTTATAACTATTCTCAGCATAAACATAAGTAAGTTTTGTATGAAAGCTAGTAAGTTAGATAGGAGATCTCCAATGTAGGAAAACTTAAGTAGCTTTTATCCCAGAGCCCTTCATTCCGTGAATTATAGAGCGGTTTTGGGACGCGTTCTACCAATTTTTTAGGACGCCACATATGTGTATCAACTAAAATTTAATTAAAATACTCAGCCCTGAGAAACTTTTAACTGCAAACTTAGTTCAAAATTGAGAACCGTGTCTAATTCCCCTGTTTTTCAAGAGATAGTGTGCGCTAGTTCATTAACTTTCTCCTACTTGCTAGAAGCGTAGTAATGTCTGATTTTCAACGAGAACACATCATAACGAATACACGCGTCCATGCGCATGTATACCTACATTACATTCGCTAAAAACATGTATTATGAAAAATATTTTCCGAGATTGCCTACTTCTTTTTGTGGTCATCTACCGGTTTCGGGCATTCGCCCATCATCAGGATGTTTATAACATCATCGAAGTTAATTATCTTAACATACATTATAATTTATTAGCTAAACGTCCTTATGATGAGCGAACGCTCAAAACCGGTCGATGAGCACGAAGTGAAGCAGGCTCTCAAGGTTATTAGTTAAAATATCTCTGATGAAGCATAAATGTGGATGCACTCATGTGTAAGCACAGAATATCTCAAAAAGGAAGAACCCAGAATCTCAAATTTGATAATTCGATCAGGTGTCACACATCATCGATTACTTGACACTGCAAGTCAAGAAAATTGGTCAGAATGGTAAATAAATTACCTAATAGCAGGTAGTATCAATGTTTCACAACAGATGATTGTAATTTCCTGAGGATATATCTCGTTGGTTTATTTGAAAGTAAAGAAATACTACAACTTGGCTTATTCACACCGATGCCTTAAAAATCAATGACAAATGTTTTAATAAAAATTTTAAAATTCTTTCTTTTTATTTTTAACATTGAAAATGTTTTATGGGAGATTATTTGATAAAAACCGTGATTACATTTTCTGAATGGGTTCTGCACATTTACGGAGACAGTCGAATCAGTTACCTACATTAAATATAAGGTTAGTACTGGTGTAACCAATTCAAACATGTAACTAGTGAAAATATAATAAAGTATTGTTAAAATTAACTCGACGTATTTGTTCATAATATTTCTTTTCATTTAATCGGTGAGACTGAAATTATAAAATATAAAAAAAGATACTTTAACATGTTCACAAGTGTAGCAACCAATAACCAAGAATTAGTGTTTAATTTCTATATATTTGCTTCTATTATTTTCTGGTCAGGGTTTAAAAATAACCAATAAGTTTTTTCAATGTTTGATTGTTTCGTGAAAATTGGGTTTTTTCCATCCCTTATCCCAAAAAATAATAATAAATCCGGTTTTAGAATTTCAGTCAGTATCACAATAACTCGTTCAACCAGATATTTAATACAATAAAGATAGTTAAAAAAACGGTGTAAAATAATTCTGCCAAATTTTCTTCAC
>JAAEAF010004603.1:0-30914 GCA_011037195.1 Triatoma infestans | reverse complement strand
ATCAACGGGTGACTTACTGACACCCGTAAATATTTCAGATAACCCGCTTAATGTTCGTCCTAGTGTATATATTGAATTTTAATTTTACTCTATAGCTCGGCAAGTTAGTTGTGAACACCTAAACTGTTATTAAGCTCCGCCCATTGTTAAAGATTTCTAGTTGCTGTGACGTCATTTAACTCCGTCCACAGGTTCCACAACTAAGTTGTTGTGCTATAAATCATGAAATAATACTAGTTCAATTGATTACGCGCAATTTCTTAACTGTATGCATAAACTTGACCTTCTTAATAGACAGACAACAAGCAAAGTTGTGTAACGGTTGAATGAAGTAAATCAATTTACAATAAATGTTTGTTTACATTTAGTTGTGCATTCAAATTTAATGCATTACTTAAGAGTGCTTGTTAATGTTCTATTAGTGGAATTGAAATAAATTGTTTAGAAATTATATATATTTGTTATAACAAAGTGAATGTAATAGATAATCAATAATTGTTTTCACTGAGTGAATTTTCTTTCTAATTTCAATTGCATTTTATATTATATTTATTATATTTAAAGAAATAAAATTTGGTGGGAAACACTGACACGACTTTCCCTTACTGCAGTTAATAAATATAAAATGGACGAATTTTAATTAATGTTGAAAATTTTACCCAATGGCCGTAAATTACATATAAAAGTGGTGGAGTAGATGTTGACAAGTACCATTGGTAGGTAGCAACAGAATGTGTTTACACTGTAATCCAGAAGAGAGCGCTAAAACATTATTATACAAACTCAAATAAAATTTAAAAATGTAATGGCACAGATATCACAAAACTTCCTTCATACAATGAATTTTCCCAGAAAAATGTTTCAAATAAAAGTGATAGGCTTTATATTTATGCCTTAGACAAGGTATTACCAGTGAAAACTCAATTTAGAAAATAAATGAAAGATGATCGCAATAGTTATCAGAAAGCAAAATCAAACAAAGAATTATGCTATTATTTCAATTGAACTTGTTGCCTGATATAACTTGTTTAAAAATACATTCTTTAAATGACAGGGTGTAGTATCTCATACATAATTTTTTTTTTTATTCAATAAAAAGCTCTGGGTTAACCAGGTTATAAATAAATAAAGATTAAAGATAACTAAACGATAGTGATGGTAAAATATTTTCAAATAATCATTGAAATAAATTATTATTGTACTGAGTTGTATAGTGGCTGTACAGTAGCTGTAACATTAATGGCAGTAATATAATTGCAATACTAGCCAGTTGCATGGAAGAATAAAGTAATATTAAGTATCATATTACTTATGTAGTTCGCTTTTTAAGTCACAGCACTTTTGAAGTCCTTAATATATTTCACTAGTTTAAAGGAGAATATTTCTTCCAACTAACTTAACATACTAAATACCAGATCTAATAATATTACTGGTTATTGGAAAATACAAATTTAAAACTGCATAAATTATACGTTTCCCTGTACTAATAGACTAAAACTTTCATTTAACAAAAATATTGGTTGCCATTTTTAAGCTATAAATAATATAAAGTGACAGTATTTTTTTCTGTTTTAAACTGTTTTGATGTTATTTCTATGATTGCACTTCAAAGTATTTATTTATTGCATTCAACGCTATTACGAGCTGAAATACATCAAAAGCTGAGAGATCTAGGAAATACAATTTTTCATGTTTATAATCAAATTTAATAACAAAATTAATTATTGCTTTGTGTAATTAATGTAATAGATGAGAAACCAGCACAGCTCAATAAAAAAACGAACTTTTACTTAAACTTTTTTCCAAGAGAAAATCATTTTAGGCTTTCAGATAAATAGCTATAGAACAAATATTGTTACACGTTTTACAAAAAAAATAATCAACTTTAAAGAGAAAAGGTAACCGGAAATGATCACTTCACTAACTAGATTTGGAAGTTTATTGAAAATGGTTCTATTGAATTTTTTTTCTATATTTGGTTTTTTATTCCAATTATCATCAAAGGCTACTTCTATTTGAACGATTTTTTTTTATTGAGAAAATTCATATTAGGCTATCTTGGATGGTTGGGGGCAACTATGACTTTACTCTCACCTAATATCTGTCAATTCAGTGTAATATTTGGCCTATTATTTATAATTGTTTAGTATATTTAGTATAAATTCCACTATTAAAACTAGGAAATGCAATAATAGAAACAAATTCTTGTGTGATATATATTCAGACGATTTCCTCTTACACCTGTTAAAACAATCACTAAAAAACGACAAAGTTCCTTTAAAGTTCAAGTTTTAGATATTTGTCCTAACATAAATCTAGAGATGATAGGGGAGGGATAGACCCAGGAAGGTAGGTAGAGAAGTGGTTATATTGTTGCCCAAAAGAGCGCACAAATAACATTAACTAACTTCATATAACATTTTTGCAATTTAACGTCACAACTATATAACATACCGCACAAAAATGATTACTTTATATGTGGGCAGTTAAAAGGAAATCGTTATAGTCATTTTCGAGAAAATTCCTATAAACCTAAAAACCTATTCTGTAAAGTCGCACGTCCGGTTTATCCATTTTCAAATTTGAAATTCTAACAATGCTTGTAACTGTACGTTAATATTATATAGATGGTAACACCATACATTGTACTGGGTACTGGGTACTTTAGAGAGAAACCATAACGGCTGCTGTCCCCTCCAAAACCCCTCAAAAAATCAATTTTCTCAAGAATTTTTTTTTTTAAATAAAAGTGATAAGTAAAACACTTAGGCCTCTTGCGGGTTGAAGCCGCGTCAGTGGTTGGTTGCGAACCGCATTTAGCCCAAATTGCAATAGGCTTCTCCATAGTAATGTCGGCACTAAATTTGAAACAACTTTGTAAAAGACTTTACAAAATAGGCTTCCGAATTTTTTATGGAATTTCCTCGAAAACGGCTACAATGAGTTTCCTGTAATTTTCTTGTTTTTGAGATATTGTTCACACACACGCACATCTTTTTCATACTCAGAGGACCTCTAAACATGTATTTCCGATAAAAACTCACTTTCGAATATTTGAATTAACCACATTACTTCCTCGTTCAGTAAAAGAAAATTAGGAACTACTGATTTCTCTCTTACTCTTAGTGTAATTCTTAAACTGTGATGGTCAAATTTACTTAAAAGTAGGAATTTTACCACCAGACGATAAATTCGTGAAATCTAATGTATTAGCACATTGTACATTATAATGCAAAGGACAAAAATCAGTATGGTTGTTATTAGAGTGTCAGGTTAGCAGAATGAAAACACAAGGAAGCCAATGTGTATTCGATTAAATATCGGTGCTTGGTAGTCGTGGGAAGTGAAAGGAAGGAAGGATGTCACTGTGTGTCCGCCATGTTGGACCCTGTATAACTCATAATTACAATATATTTAATCTCTGTATTATTTGGGATTTTTTTTTATCCATCAAAGCTTACATATTCATGGTTATTCCTTACCGGTTTCGGATTCACTCTATCGTCAGAATAAGGCTGGCTATCAGATAAAATTCCAAAAGTATTGCGTACCCATCTATATCTACTATTCGTTAATAGAAACGTACGATATTCTGAAATAGTATTTTAGAAGACAGTTTGACGTCACTACCCCTCCCCCCAAAATCAATTTTCCTAGAAAATATTTGAAAATAAACAAATTTATTATTCATATTACCTCGTTGGCTAATTGTATAATATTTTAGTAAGCCAAGTTTAACAAAATATTGAGCCATTATTGCGATAAAAAAAAAAAAACATTAAAATAGCATTTCCATTGGATGGTGGACCAATAACTTCCTGTCAGATCCGATAGTGCTACCTAAACATAATGTCAAGTTGAGCTTCCTGCTATTTTATTTGGTAGTGTGTGTGATAATCACTTTTTTTTTAACTTTCTCTTACTCCTAGTCAAATTTTCGAAATAGAGGTTTCACGGAAATATCCGATTTTGAGGTCCCCTGAGTCCAAAAAAGTGGTTTTTAGCAAATGGTCTATATATATATATGTATATGAACAGCATAGCTCAAAAACGAAAAACCGTAGAAAGTAGAAACTTGATATTCCGTTTAGGGATCAAGTACCGACGGGATCTGACAGTAGGTTATCTGTACGATTTTCTCAAAAATGGCTCCGACGATGTTTTTCAAACTAGGCATATCAACTACACATACTAACAGCTACAACTTTATTTGTAACATTTCTCCGGGAAATATCTTTTAAGGGCACTTTTGGAGGAGAGGTGGGGTTAGCTTCTACCTGAAGTGCTATTTCAGTTTATTAGACAATTCTGTCATCTAAATAATGTTAATTAGAATTAAATATTTTGTTGAAATTCCGAGTTTGAAAAGAGTCGGATGACCGGAAGTGCGTTTACTTTACCACTTTACTAAATAATTTTTTCATTTTTTTGCGATTTTCTCAAAAATGGCTCTAATGATTTTTTTGAAACTTCTAATATAAACTACACATACAAAGATCTACAACTTTTATTTAAAACATTTCTCTAGGAAAATTCATTTAAGGGCACTTTTAGGGGAGAGATGGGGTTACGTTTTTCCCTAAAGTGCTTTGATAATTGATTATAACATTCTATCATCCAAACAAACTTAATTAGAAATAAATAGATGGCCAAAATTCTGAGTTTCAAGGAAATTTGTAAACCGGAAGTGCGCTTTTACTGGACAGTTTTTTCAGTTTTCCAAGGATTTCATCAAATTTGGTACACAAACTATAAAATTTGTCAATTATAATTTTGAGAACTGGAGTAAGAAAAAGTTGTGCGAGTGTTTCACAGCAGATTTTTTTTTTTTGTACACTGGCGACTTAAAACATGTTTCCCGTTGAAAACGCTATTTCAAAAATTGAGCACAGGTTTCCAGTGCTTTCTGTTGAAGTAATAAAGTGCATGTAGGAATTTAATTTGAATAGAACAAATCTTAACAAGACATAAAGAATTCACAAACCAACTCAACGTGTAGATTATTATATTATTACAAATAAATAATTTAATAAACGAAAGAAACCGATTACTGTTATTTAACAAACAAACAAAAAAAAAGTAAAAACACCTTAGATTGCGTAATCAAAGTGGAAAAATAAAGAAAGGAAAAAAATAAATAAATGAGGTAGAGATGGAGAGACTACAAAGTAAATGAAAAGATATTTAAGATAGGATAAGCAAAAGGTGTCCTTGGTCAGGAATTTGGAGACTGGCCTCCTAGTATAGTTAGACAAGGAGACTTGCTAAAAGGAACACACAGTGGACGAAGGTAGAAGTAGTAGAGCGCTGGGTAGAGAAGTGGAGAGCGCTGGATATTAAAGTCTGGAATCCTGGACTAGACGCAGATCTTTGTAAACACCAGATGGTGAACTAAATAGGTATAGAGTAACCAACCTTCAGTACATCTCATCTACATTTTATCTATTAAAATACATTAAAACACTATTATCCAATACATTTATTTAGTTATTAGTTTCTCCTGCGGTTGTAACAGGAAGCATTGCGTCCTTGTCAGATATTACATCGGAAATAATAAATGAATAAAAAAGCGGCTGAATATAAAATAAAATAAAATATGAGAATGAAGTATCTCAAAAAATCTGGTATGAAGCATTCACACAACTATCTCTCACTAAAGTATAATAGAAAAAGTTCTTTAAAAATGGTTATGTTTACATATATTTAAATGGGCTTATCATAAAAAGAAAACGGGTTGGGGTTATACACGTATACCTGGTGTTTGATTTGTGGGGGAACACATTCTGTAATAGCAGTTTATATTTAAACCTAACTGACAGATCCCCCTAAGTATCCCATAAAAAAATTTTTCGGATTAATGTCTCAAATAAAAGTGTGATACTGTGTTATATCTGTGTAGTTTTCCATATTTAAAGAAAATCGTTGCAACCGTTTTCCAGAAAATTCCAAAAAACCAAAAAAAATCTATTCAGAAAAGTCGCACTTCCAAATTAACCGCTTTCCTACAAATTTGGAATTGTATCAATGCTTCTAATGTATATTATTAATATTATGTAGATGCTAAAATCAGTAATTATACAGAAGTGGTACGTTAGAAGAAACCATAACGTTAGTGTGTTTCTCTGGATACCCCCCCCCCCCAAATCCGTTTTTCCATAATCGTTGAATAATGTGACGATTATTACACTAAATTTAGTGATGAAAGTTCAACTTTTACACACAAGTGAGTTAAACACTACTTTCTCTCACTAGTGTGTGAAAGTTACTTGTTTTGCGAACAGCTGCCCCACATAGACGTAATCATATAAATATTTCTTAATGTAATACAATCTGACTTTCATTTATTACTTATAATTCTAACTAGATATTTTGTTGTCTTTAGTGTTAATATCAATGGAAGAGTCTAAACAACTTAGTTTGAGGAAAGCACATTTTCCCCCACCACCACAAAAACCCCTTAAATGGCTTTCTCGGAAAAAAATGTACCAAACAAAAGTGATAGGTCTCGTACGTTTATAGTTAGTCTACCAAATTTATTGAAATCTGTCGGTATTTTTATGAAGAAAATCACTGAACACCGAAAAAAAACGGTTTAGTAAAAACGAACTTCCGGTCAACAATTTAATTCAAACAGGGAATTTTGGCAAAATATTTAATTCTCATTACCCCATCACTAAAAGCTCCTCTCAAATGAAAAAAAAATGTTTCAAAAAAAGTTATAGCTCCTTATGAGTGGGGTTGGTATAACAAATTTAAGGAAAATTTAAGAGCCGTTTTCGGGGAAAATCGCAACAAAAAAATGAAAAACTCATTCAATAATGTGGTTGAGAAATTTTGACTGATAACTTCCTGTCGTATCCCATTCAAATGGAATGTTACGTTTGAAATTTCTGCGACTTTTCCTTGTTCATCCATACTGTTCACATTCATAAAAAAACACGCGAACACTGACGTACATACACTTTTTCGTATTCAGGGACTGGATCTTAAAACGTGTATTTCCCGTGAAAATTCAATATCGAAAATTTTGATGTAATAATATCAATATTTCCTCACACCCCGCGGTAAGGGAAAGTAAAAATTTGTCATTTGTGAGACTTTTGTTTTTTGCGAAATCACTGACTTTTTTCTTGCTCTCCTAAAAAGGTCGTAAACATCGAAAGAATCTGTGTTTTGTTTCATTATACCTAGCTTTTTCCCATCTCCACGTCCAATGTAGTATTCTGATGTATATATTTCACATTCCGATTAGCATATGTCGGGTATTACTAATAAGGACTGTGCTGATACTTAAGACAGGGACATAATACGTACAATGAAATGGGCGAATAATTCCTCTATTAAAAATTTAAAAATTGATGTATGTTATATTGCGGTGCTGTAATGCTGAAATGGCATTCTTGAAATTGGTGTAAACTTTCAAGAATTACCCGACATATATTATTATAATTCAAAGAAGGGGAGGGCAAACCCTACGCTATCCAAAGCCTCCCAGGGCCCATATAGCTACCCCTAAAGAATAACAACCACTGGGACTAGAACGAAAATCCAGGCCCAGGTTTTAACCATCTAAGTTTCACCACAGACCGAACAAATCGGACCAAAACCTTAAAAGGACACAGCTAAGATCCTCTACCGATATCCTATTCCGGCCGAAGGTCCTAAACCTAATCTCCTCACAGCCCAAACAATCCGTCATCAGATGCAGGGTGTTTCCTCCTCCGTCTCACAAACTCTACAAAAGGGGTCAGGCATGAGTCCCATTGTATAGAGATGTCTCCTTAAACCACAATGCCCAGTGAGGAATCCAACCAGATGCCTGAGGGAGGTCCGTGAAAGACATCGGACCCCGCTACTCAAAGCTCCGTCCGGACCCCCAATGAGCATTTTAGACTGCCGACAACCCACTGCACTCATCCATAAGGATGAGTGCTGTGAGGTTATCCACGTCTGAAGCCTGACAAACATGTGCTAGAAGAACACCAAAGCAGGCTCTGGACCAATGAAAGGGAGAGAGGCGCCTAATTTGGCAAACCTATCCACCTCCTCATTCCCAAAGATTCCCATATGACCTGGAACCCAGACCAGAAGCACATCCTTCAATGAAGAAAGATCTTCCAGTCTTTTAGAACATTCCAACACCAATCTGGAAGTGAAGACACATGAATTAAGCGCCTTCAACGCAGCCTGGCTGTCCGAGCAGATACAAACACCTTTTAAATTAGTGTTACGCACCCTCTCATCCAAAATACAGCAAAGAATTGCATAAACCTCAGCCTGGAAAACGGTGGCCCACCCGATATAAAAAAAAATCTCAATTACTATGCTAAAAATTCTTAGATTGGGATTTAAAGTTAAGAATCTCTATGGAGTGTCTTTCTTTGTACCATGTGATCTAAAATTAAAACTTTTGTTAACTGTGGTGAATCAAGTTGATCGTAATATAATATACAGAAAGTGTCTTATTCTAAATACAACCTTCGGAATCGAAATAACCTCTTCTCTCCGTACTGGCATTCATCAATGATACAGAGTTTATGTAAAATATAACCGGGATGCAAAAAGAGGCCTACTACTGTTCTTAGCAAAACCATTAACGCTTTTGCAACCCCGATCTCTACAATAGATATACTAGAATACTTAAATATATTGGCAACATTGCTGATTTAAAAAAAGGGTTTTTTGAAGTCATATTTAAGAGAAAGGTTTCGTCAATGTAATATTGAAACCAACTTTGATTTGAAGCATAATGCTCGGTGAAAATATTTAAGTAAATAAAAATTATATCCACTAAGAAATATATAAAATAGAAAGCATCAATTAATTTAAACACAACTGTTTAAAATTTAAAAATTGTGGGCAAAGACTTATTCAGAAAAAGGTAATTAAGTTTGTATGAATGACTTATATCACGTATAGTGAATACATAGAGCGTATCATTCAAGATATATATATACGTACAAGAATATAATCTTATAATATCTGTTGGCAATGACCGGCCAAAATGCGAGCTTTAACCTCTTAACAGTTTTACAGTTTTAAGCGACTGATTTAGTTCGTTTACTGCTGTAAACGTTTTGAGTTAGTTAGTATTTAGTTCCGTCATTTCTCAACCATAGATCCATGAAGTTTATTGTTTCAAACTTTAAAATAAATTAAAAAAAAAAAAGTTTCTGGTAAAAATTAACAAAAGTATTTTTTTATTTTTTGAATTTAAACTGGATATCTTCCTCAAAGTCAGTTCACTTTTTAAGAAATATTACTACAGGGACATCATAATACGTACAATGAAATGGGCGAATAATTCCATTTAAATATTTTTAAATATTAAAAAAATAAATTTACATATTTTTATCATGTTTTCAGAACTTATTTTCAAAGACATGGATGTATCACTGTTTGGGATAAAGATGTTAATATAAATAGAAATTTCATAGTGAAATAGAAATACGATATATATGTATATTGCTTCATCTTTTAAAAAAATAATTTTAAAACAAATGATTGTTCAATTATTATCAAGTTCATCGTAAATTCATTTTAGTATGTTGGCTTATTTAATTAAACAGGAATACATGTTTATTATGTTCAAACATGTTTGTTGACCTTGTTCAAACAATAATAACCTATTAGACAATATTACGAAATAGACAAATATTTTAATACATTTCTATTGGTTCTCATAATGCAATTGTTTTTCCTTAATTATTACCATCCGAGCCTGTGAGATTTTAATAGGTCTCTTTACAGAATTCTTTAATGTAGATTATGATTAAATAAAAGCTGAAGTAACTTCCAAAGTAACAGCCTACCAAATAAGTAGTAATAATGAAAGTTCATTTAATTTATTTATAAATTCTTGATAAATTTATCATACATAATACCTAGGAAATTGATAAGTAGAAATAATGTGCGAATAAAGTTCATAGATTATGCGTTACGTGGTTTTTGTGAATAGAATAAAAATAAATGTATGCTTTCCTCAAACCAAAAATGTTTAAGGAAAATTAGATATTCAGCATAAACTTACCATGATAGTAAGTCCAATAATAATAAAATTAATTTGAAACACTCGATATTAAAAACTATCTAATTTGTTAACTATCTTTAAATTCAAAACATAGAGAAGAGATTCAACAATAAATAGCTACTCTGGAGGAACTAATAAGAAAACAAGAAAAAATTGATTTACTATGTATGAACTGCCTTTCGTATTTAATATAAAAATGTGGAAAATTAGAACAATATGACTAAGAAAATTTTGTAAACAATGGAATCGCTGATAACATATGAAAGAAAATTAAAGAAAACTGTGATCAGTGTGACTGGAAACGAGGTATTTCAGTTTCTTATTTTCTTATACTATGCAAAATGTTGCCTTCATCCCTTTGAATAATAAACTTCACAAAAAAAAAAAATTACACTAAATTAAAGTTGACCCACTTCAGTTCCATAAGAAAAATGATGCGATAAAATGAAATACGAAGAAAGAAATAAAATGAAAAACAAAGTAATAAAATTAATTCCAAGAAAACTACTATACAATTTATATAAAATCTACTCTCATAAATCTTGATATAATGAAGAATTTTATCAATTACCAAAATTGTATTTATTGATGCGAATCTGCCTTTAAATCTACAGAAATCATAGTTTTCCACAACTATACAAAGTTAATGTAAAATATCTCAAAATATCATCAAAATTATGAAGGCACTGATAACCAAAAATCTGTCTGACTAACAATCAAAAGTATAAATATTTGAAAATTTGATTAAAAAAAACATTCCGATAAATATAAAGTAATGGATTATTCTTTTTGTTCCTTTGTTTAATTATTTATTTTTATATATTTTTTTTTTTTTTTGTTATCTGAATAAGCTAAACATATTTTAGTTGCCCTTGGTCCAGGAGGTGAATCTGTGTGACCTTGCCACATGCTTCAAGGTTATACTTATCATATTTCTTCCGCACCATCTCATACAATTCTTCACCTCAAAAGGAAAATATATTTGTAAGTCTAGATAAAATTTAGATGATAAATATCAGAAGATTAAGTGATACATTGCAACAAGCAACAACGCTGTTAGTTGTCATAAATTATTTAAATAAAATTTATCATGTTAAAAAGAGAGAATGTCTAAATTATTTTAGGGGTAGCTAGTAATTACATGGATTTTGAGTGTTGAGAACCAAAGTGTTTCGAATCAAGCTGAATAATTTTTGTCTTAAATTAATGATAAAGGACTTATAATTTAAAAATTATATCAGAGAATAATGCTATAAAATTTCTTTCTTTTTATTTTTATTTTTTTGGTTTTAATTTTCATTAAAAAAGAAAAAATTTGAATAATTAAATGTTTATTTTCAACATCATACATTCATTCCTGAATTGTTATGGTTTGCTTAAAACTTATAGCCAGAATTTTTTTCATAATTTTTAAACTAAAGCAAGTGGTGGCCCTTTGTGGTGATAATAAGAACTAAAGACTTATTTGAAATCAAAAATAAGGGCGAACCCTTTACCTTTTGTATTAATTATTTATCCAAAGAAATGTGAAATTAATTCAAAAAAATTTTCAAAATATATCACACTATAAACACATTAAACAGATAAACACCAATACGACACTAGACGCACTCAAACTATAAAAAGACTTAGCACACCTTTCATAATAAATATCCCGTGATGAACTGAAGTTAGATTCCCGCCTGACCCGCGACCGGCTTATTAGTACATACTATTCTCCTAGATGGAGCGCCACTGGTTGGCCTCTATCCCCCTCTAGAACGCAATTAGATAAAAAAAACAGTTTTGCAAGAGAAGGCGCAATTGCATGGTAGTAATAAAAGTTAGTACCCTATGAATGAAAAATAAAATACTAGATTTAGACTGAGATCCAATGCACCAGAATTTAAAGGCACATCGTAGCATTTTCCATTGTGTCAAAATGTAATTAATTCTAAGTATTTTATACTGCTTTAAAAAAGAACGTATTCGAAGAAGTGAACAATGGAAAAATAGTCACAGCTATATTCATTTCAATCTTCTGTAGGTACAAAAGTAGGTGGACATTTTAATATAACAATAATAATCCATTTATTCTAATGATACAAAAATCAACTATCTCCTTAATATATAGGAAATATTTTTCAAATAATTTTAAAATGTATAAATTATATTATTTTAAATTAGCGACTCTTGTCATTGTATTCGTTCAATGGTAAATTGTATAGAACTTTCTCAAAAATGCTTGTCCTGGGATCCATTTCCCCAAGATATCCAATCCTTCATTCCAACAAGTTGACCTATAGGTATATATATTTTTTTCACCTCAAAACAGAAACAATTCCAAAAACCTAAATATATATCACAAGAAATCAGTTCTCTTCAACATTTATCTTGAAAGAAATTATTTTTACAGCATAATAATTTCCTTTTAATCTGTACTTTCTTTTACTATTCTGAAGTCTACTAGTGGAAGTTGATCTTTACTGCAGCCCACCTGGGTTACATTTATTGATATATACTAATATTGACATATTGTTATTTAATAATAATTATGAATTTATTAAAACTTTACATTATTGGATAAATTATTACTTACTTGAATTTTTAATTCAACAAGGATACAAGATGACAAAAAGAAAACAATCACTCCCAGCTATTCAGGCAGAAAAATCTTTTTAAAACGATTTTAGGATTGTTAGTGGAAGATCTTTATAAAAAAAAAATGTAATAAAACTGTGTTGCCCAAAATTGCAATTTGCAATTAGTACTCTTGTACTAATAATATAAGTACACATGTACTAATAGTAAGAATTTCTTATCATCTAATTTGGAAATAATAAAGAAATTCCATCAATTTATTCACCTTCAAATTTCTTCTAACAGTTAACGATTAAATGTCATTATAAATGAATGAAATATTTATATCTTCCGTTTGCGTTTCCGTCATCTTTCACCAAGTGAATTTCAATAACACACATTAAATTACTATTTCTGAATCACCTACAGTAACACTAGATTCTTACAGTATGTTCAGCCTACTGTTTCATTATTCAGTTCATCATTCATTAGGCTACATTTTTCATATAAGAGTAAAAGTATGCTTAAAAAAGAACGTAACAGATTTCATCTGTAACGCAATATGGGTTTTTTCAAAATTCAAAATAGTTCATTTAATGAAATACTTGAAGATCCAGTGCCAACAGCAACCATAATACTTTGAGGTGGGTTGCTGATCGTTCAGAGTAATAATAATGCAACTAAAATAAAGGAAATGAATATTCTTGTTAATAAAAGTATACTAAAAAAAATGTTTGATAGATTTAAATAATTCAGTGGTTTGGGATATATTTTTTTTCGTCTTGATATGGTTACTATTAATTCAAAGAATGAACAATCAATGTTATCCTCATTGCAAACTGTCAGGCGATTGTAATATAAAATGGTAAAGAATTAAATCTCACTTGAATGATGTTTGAGTGTCAAAACTGTATTTAATTGTTTGTAAAACAAATAAAGTAAACTTTGCCAACTCATTGTAACACATAGAAAAAAAACATCAAACTTTCTAAGAGCAGAAGCATTCCTTTATTTTAATAAATAATTATTATATAATGTCAAGTTAAAAAATACTCCTGTTGTTAAAGGAATTTAATTCGGAAGCTAAGATAACTCTGTTTCCTAAATATAAAATAAAAAGAAAATGTAAATAATTTGACTCTTTAGTTGTCAAAATGAATAGCAGATAATGTAATTCTTATTTGATACACTGCTTGTAGCCCATTTATTGATTGCTCTTGATGGACTGCATACTTCAAAAATGTAATAAATTGTTGTGTTAATTTCTCTTAATTGATACCTCAACAGCCTCAATGAGCAAACTCAACCTACCTTTCAATCACTTCACATCTCAACATTTACTGAGAGAATGTTCATCCAGAAAGTTGGCTAGTTTGATAGATTTCCTTGTTTCAAGTGTGTTCATTAAATAAAGTACTTTCCTTTTTGCTTCAGACGGTAAACTTACCTCTAAGGATGTTTAATAAAATTATGAGCTAATTAACTTTGAAAACTATGACTTTCTGTAGCCAAAATTTGCAGTTAAATTTTCTTTAAAACTATAAAAAAAAAAGAAGGTAACATTGATTCATGAAACAACACTGTATCTTAGAAATACTTTTAAAATAAGTTCATTTTTGAAATTCATTATTGTTCGAATACAGACTTTTAATATTTCTTAGAATCTATTTTATTCAGATTTATTAGAATATAATTTCACACTATAATCGTTCTGCAAAACCCACTCTTGCTTTTTCGCTGTCAAATATGGAGTAATATTTCCCGAGAAATACATCGCCCAAGATCCATTGTTCACTACCTAGATT
This sequence comes from Triatoma infestans, assembly GCA_011037195.1. Lineage (NCBI taxonomy): Eukaryota > Metazoa > Arthropoda > Insecta > Hemiptera > Reduviidae > Triatoma > Triatoma infestans. The sequence continues at coordinate 16,520 of JAAEAF010004603.1, read as the reverse complement.
CATCCCGGCAATTCCAATTACACACTTAGTCCAGAAAATGTAACTGCGAACCTAAAATTAAACATTATTTACTCCTCATAGATTATTTGTAAAATCTATTAAAAATTAATTTTTTTTTTTTTAATTTACTTTAATGGTGTAATCTTTTGCTTCCAGTCTGAATGCTTGATTTCCAATTATGAAATCTACTGGTGGAAGTAGATCAATTTTGTCGCAATCAATCTAATAAAAAAAAAACATTTAAAAAAATATTCAATATACCCATTAGGTGCATTTATTTTTTTCAACTTACATATGCTGTTTCATCATGCACATTTGCGCCAATAATACGATAAAACTTTTTCACAACTTCTGTCTCGCCAATAATCAAAGATGCACCGGTATCTGCGATTGCCTGGGTATTAGCCAAATCTATTTGTTCATCTCCTATTTTCAATCTGCAATTTTTTTTTTCTTTTAATCTTAGTACATATTACATATTTTTAACTTTTTATATTTATGTTTATTTAATGCATGAAAGAAATATTGCGGGGAATTTAACAAAAGAATCTTCTCTTTACCCATCCAGTTGGAATTGCCAGTATGTTTTTTCAGTTAAATCCACATATCTAAGTGTACTTTTGTTGTACTTTGTTTCATCAGTTCCGCCAAATAAAATTTCTCCTCCAAAGCTGTCGTTTTCATCCCTTAACATTTACATATATTCTTCAGTTTATATTCAATCATAATATTACTAATATTTAACAATATTCCACACATTTAAGATGTAAAAAATGCAAATACTATTAAGCTTTAAACAAATTTAATCCAAAAAAAAAGAATGTACAAAAATATTACCTATTCAGGTAAACAGAAAATATAAATTCCGACAACAGTTTTTGCTGATACATATTAAAATGCACAGGAAGCCCAAATTCAGCGAGGACAGGAAATCCTAATCCCATTACGCCATCAAAGTCTGAAAAGACAAAAGTCATCCCTGGTTCATCTGTTGCTTCAGCAAATGTTTGATTTTTAACCATCATTCCACCAATCTACACAAATAAAAAAGGAAAATTTAGTGTAAATTTGCGCATTCTCGAATCTTTGAATTTTGTTTTTCCAATACATTTAATTGTCCTTAGTAAAGGGCAAAATGTTAAAATGATATTCCCAAGAAACCCAGTTTCTTCAGTAAAAGTGATAACTGAAAAGTAATAAAAGTGATACGTTTATATTTCAAGTTTAAATTTGAATCCGAGGTTTCTCAGAAAAAGAAACTATATAAAGATAATATCTTTAGGTCATCAATCTAAAGAAAATCGTTGGAGCTATGTATTGAGAAAATTAGGAAAACTGAAGAAAAAATTAATCAATAAAATCACAGTGCCGGCAGTTGATTATGAATATCCTACAAACCCTAACGGAACATCAATCTCTACTTTCTGCATTTTTTAATTTTGAGATATAATGTTCAAATACACACATACACCACAACTTATATATATATTTTCTGACACAGCAATGAAAGCAAAAATGACTCTATTTTAATAAGAAGATACAAACAGTTGTTCATATTCTAAAGTAGAAAACGAGAGAAATCCAAATCGCAACAATTGCCAGACTTTCTGTTACATCATTTCCTAGTTGCAGCATGACAAATTTCAACTTGAAATTTTTTCAACACATTACAGCCCTTGATATTGTGTACCAGCGTCAATTATTTACCGGAATGATCTTTTTTTAGTGGGGTCATTAATCATTATAACATCTAATGCAATTCCTCTTCCATCTTCAGCTATGTAACACAATTCCCTCTGAAAAAGTCATATAAATACATAGTAAAACCGTTATTTCCGATTTCCTCAAAAAACTGTTCAATAAAATGATATTGTGGACGGATACTTTTGTGTCAGTCTCTAATAAACTCTTTCTTCTTTAAACCAACTGCATTTTTTGTTAAATCTGAACCCGGAGTCCAGCACGCTACATCTGAGCTAATCTCGTCCCTACTAGCTATATTAATGCAAATATTATGTTATGAAGTTGATCTCGAAATATTATATTTTTAGCATATATTATATAAACAACTCACTCTAAGTTCATCCTGACCTATTTGTCCCACCATACTCCCTGTTACATAAGAAATACTCATTTCTTCTCCAGTACCATGATAAGTGCTTGAACTGTCATGATCATACTTGTGGTGAATCCCTAAAAATGAATCCTATTCAGTATTTTTAAATACAAATGAAAAATACTGCATATAGTTATAAAATAGATTATGTACTTAAATTCTTGCTTTTACGATAAGGAAATATTTACAAAATAATACTTACAGCAAGCTAAATTGAAAAATGAACAGTGCTTCGACGGGATCCATAAGTCAGCAGAACCAGTATCAATTACGACTGAGAACTTCTGTGGTGGATTACCAAGAAATATTTCTCCATAATATTCAATCTAAAAGAAGAAACTATCATTCATACTTTCTTATGTGATTGAGATCACTAAGATATATGATATGGTTTTGAATGTAATCAGTTTAAATACAATTAATTAGTAGTTTAACAATTTATTAGTAGAATAAATGAAGATGTGATTGTGTGATATACGGTGAATAAATGAAGACTGCACTACAGAGGCTAAATGTTTATTCTTAAATAATAAAATATTCATTTTATGACATCATACATTACTTCATTTTCATTAAGGTTACTTACATTCATACTATTAAATAGTTTCACTTTTCCATAATCTGTAGCTTTCAACAATTTAGAATTGACTTTTAATGTTTTATATTTATGAAGTTGTTGTCTCCATTGGTTTAATGCCTTACTGAATTCGCTTGCAGATCTTAAACCTCTATTACGTCTATGAAGAGTCAATCTCAAAAAGAAAATAGAAAATGAATTTATTTAACATTTATTGCATGTGCCAGGAAATTCATATACTATAGTTAATTTTGTTACTTCTTGACTTAGTGTTTTGAGATTTATATTTCAATTCAGTATACACCAGATCAATCAATCAATTTTCTTGTGTTTTAAATTTAGTTCTTCTTTGGCTTTGTTAATGGGCAAAAAATAAATTGCTTATTACATAATGTAGTGTTATTCTCCCTTTTCAACTAGGAACTGTATTTGAATTTATCTTAAAATGATTCATAGCTGAAGATATATTTATTTGACATTTGTTTAACATTTCAACTATTCAGTTTAACTGAAGAAAATAAATTCGTGATTGAAATTAAAAATTAACCCTATTAAATGAATGACTTCTGTTTTTTTATTTACTAAATAATATGAAACAATAGAAATATAAATACAATTAGGAATAGAACTTTTAAACCCTTGTTTTTGAATGTTTTAATAGATAGTTGCTCCAAAACACTAAAAGTCAAAAGCTGCCCATTTTGCATTTGGAAGAGAAAACATTTAATTAAATCCTGAATCTATAACAATTAATCAAAAGACATGGAACTAAATCCTAGTTTAAACGAATATTCTACTTGAATGTAAATGTATAATTTTAAAATTAATTTTGTTGTAAATATAAAATGCTCTACTGTGATTTATAAATAGTTACCTAACTTTTAGAATTGGCAAATAAAGTATATGGAATTTATAAAAAATTAAATAAAAATAAAATAGCAATATTTGGTTGTTCCTTGGGCTCTTTATTATTAATTTCTGTATAACCTATGCTGACTTACACAATATTTTTTTTAAGAACCTAAATTTATTTATAAAGGTATTTTTATCTGCATTGGGAGCCAAAAATGATGTAAGCCTTTAAAAAAAAAAAGGTTCTAAGAATTACTTATTCGAATAATTTTTTGAAATCATAATATTTAATTTATGATTTTTTTTCTTTATGATATTCTGAATATATGATTTGACTTTTAAAAAAGCGAATAGTAACGATGAAATATTAGTGAATGTGCTGAAATTTTTACTTTAAGTATTAACGAATGAAAGGGGGCTTTTCTTCCAGTACATTTCCTCAATATAGACGTCACATAGATTTTATGTTTAAGTTCAGATGTTTTAATCTTATTATCTATACCGGACGAATCTGTCGCCACAGTTTGATAAAAAATTGTAAATTTTTTTACCATAGTCCGAATCACAAGTTTTTTGTCTGGTAGGCTTTCCGTATTTAATTACGAATGACAAATTTTAAGTTTGCTATGTCGTGAGTTTTATTACGCTTTAGGCGTTTTATTCCTCTACGCAAGTAAATTAATTCATCAGCATTATTATTAACCGCGGGACACTCGTCTTTTTCATCGCGTGGTGTACTAGCACTCAGTTTACTTCTTTCGGACACACGATCTGTCACACATTCTGTCCTCTTCAAAGGATGTGGGCATGTCCTTTTGGTGCTTTCCTTTTATTTGGTTGAAAACTGATATACCTTGGAGCATCGGAAAATTGTGCAGGACAGCATTTTCAGTTAGGTTCCACCTCTCTCGCGGCAATTCGATTGTCTTCCCATTTATTAAAAAAGAATCTACCTAAATGATCATGGCATCATAAAAATGTAAATGGCATACACGATTATTTGTGGCCAGTTGTCGATCACTACTAGTAATTTTTCTGTTCCAAACACTTATATTACATTTTTTGGTCTAAAAAAATGTGCCATCTCCTGCACTGTTCCTAGACTTACATCCTGGCACAAAACAGCTTGCATGGTGATTTATATTTCAACTAGAAATACTGGTGCGCTTTAACTGCAGCTAGTTACGTTACAGACAGTCCCATGTACTAGGCAGCATGCGACGCTTAGTGAGTGTCAGTGGAACTACAATAGAGCTTATGGAAGTTCCCTTTCTTAATACTTTATTCGCCCTGCTAAATCCTAGTTCAGTTAAAGTTCAGTTGTCTTATAGCCACTGAGCGAATAACTCGTCATATAGCATCCTTTGGTTAAGTACAAGTTGTTGTATAGTGTATCTTAATTTTAAAGCATATCACGCTTCTTACAATGTCCATCATTACAATCACTGCATCTAATTTCATCTGAGCTTAGCGTACCGTCTGCTCCTATTTACCTGCTTCTTGCCTTTACTACACTCACACACGCACAAATTCTTCTCTATAGTCACACGTACACGCCTCATTCATACTTCTTATCCATAGCTCCCTCTTTCTCTCTATTGAAAGGAAGGCTTCCTGCCACCATTCGACCGCATCAATGTCAGATTCTTGCATCCTGCAGCAAGGGGAGTTCATTTATTGTCTTATTCATTATTATCTAAATACTGAATATTTATTAGTTTCACACTCCCGAGTAAGTTCAAACCTCTACGTCGGCTTCGGCTACCCACTTCCACTTCTTTCCGCTTCTGGTGTCTGGGTACTCACAATCAAACACACATTCTGGTGTCCTTGTATACGAAAAAAATGTTTAAGCGAATGGTCGGTACGAGAGTGTGTATTTTAGCAGAATATCTCAAAAACGAAATGTCAGAGGAGGAATGGTATTCCATTTAGATAGACACATGCAGATTTCGGGCAAAATCCAATAAAAGGAAATGTGACTTTACCGATTTTTTTTTTTACTTTTTCGTGTTTTTAGTGAAAACTGCACCACAGATTTTCTTAAACCACCTCGCATATAAATACCTATCTTATTTATTTGTAATATTTTCCCAGGAAAATTGATTGTTGGGAGTTCCGGAGGTCATTAGCGTTGTGCTTTCCTCTAAAATACCACTTCAGTATAATATATGATTTTACCAACTATATAATATTAATACATATTAGAAAAATTGATAGAAATTCAAATTTGAAGAGACCAGTTTGCCGGAAATGCGATTTTACAGAAATGATTTTGGATTTTTTTTGGATTTTCACGAAAACGATAACAACGATGTTCTTTACATTTGGAATGAGCGCTGCATAGTTGCGAACGTATCAATTTTATTTGTAAACTTTTTCTGAAACAATTGATTTTAGAGTTTTAGAGGGGTTTCTTTTTTCTTTTCTTTTCTTTAGTCAGAGAATTTTCTTTCATTCTTTCAGACAAATTAAATATTAAATCACACGTTTAATTTTGCTCTTGCTATCATTTATGATAAGTAATTATATAATATATCTATATTTATATTGACTAAATCACCTACCTACCTATACTGAGCATGCACCAAAACTCCAAGTATACACACTAGGAATAGGAAACGTAAGATACCGGCGGACATGTTAATTAACTGTATTATTAGATGAGATGAATTCGTATTTAATCAACAAGTCAACAGATAACAGTGATTTGAAGTATAACAGATAAGAATATTTTTTGTTTTTTTTTTTTATTTAAGATAGGGAACCATATCCAACTGGCTCAAGTGAATCACAAATCACTTAATTTTGTGTTGTTGGAATTGTTGTTTATTTAATCAATTGATTTCTAAAAGTCACTTAGTAAATTTTTCAATATTTGTCTGATAGAATTATATTCTAAAAAAGTAAACAAATATATTAAGATTCCATTTTAATTGATTTTTTTTGTTTTTTTATTTGTAGGCGCGTCAACTCTGAGATTATTGGTGCCAGGAGCCTTCTCATGCGTTGCCCCTGCCCCGCATGTTCTTTCTTTTTTGAAGCTATTACCCGTCGCCAGACAGTGAGCTATATAGAACTGACAAGATTTATGGACAACTCGATTCCGCACAACCGCATACTAATCTGGACTCTCTTTTGACTATTATTTCTCCCTCACTGTTTCTAATTACACCAGTTGAATCTATGTTCATTATATGTTTATTTTTACTTTTTCTTACTATTAATATTAGGAGGTACTGCGATTGTGCCAGATTTTCAAAATTGATTTTCATGGAAAATACACGTTTCGAGGTCCACTGAGTCCAAAAAAATGGTTTTTTGAAAATGCTCTTTTTGTGTGTGTGTGTGTTTGTGTAAAAACGAAAAGTCGCAGAAGCTTAGTATTACGTTTAGATCAAACCACATCAAACACGAAGATTTTGGCCAGAATTCATCAACTGAAAGTGCAACTTGACTGACTGTTTTTTTTTTTTAAGTTTTTTGTGATTTTCTCGGAAACGACCTTAACGGTTTTCTTTAAGATTACAATATAAACCACATATATAATGAGATACAACTATTATTCGAAACATTTATCCGGGATTCATTTAAAGGAATTTTGGGATAGGGGCGGGCTTATGGTTCCCTCTAAAGGGAACTATTTCAGTTTATTACATAGTCCTGTCATTTGAATAATATTAATTAGAATTAAATATGTTGTCGAAATTCCGAGTTTGAAGAAAATCGAATGACCAAAGTGCGGCCCCGAAAATCGGGCACGATCGTGAATATGGCACGAGTAAACCAATGATGTATTATGCATAATGAGTATTAGTATTATATTGAATAATCGATTAGCAGTTATTAAAATAGAAGTATCTACTGTTTTATGGCTTTCAAGATAAATAAATAGAACAATATTAAAGCCTATACTTTCGAATGGTTTACACAGCCCAACCACATCTGCAGAGATAAAAGATCTTGTTGATAATCAGGTGCTAAATGCAATGGATGTATATAATAATACTTGGCTAGTCAGATACGATTACATTTCCTTTCCCATAGCTTTTCTTTCAATATAAATTAAATATCATGATTTCAAAAATTTATTAGAAGAATAAATTAGAACCTTTTTTTAAAAGGTTTAAATCATTTTTGGCTCCCCATGCAGATAAAAATACTTTTATAAATAAATTTAGGTTCTTAAAAAAAATATTGTGTAAAGTCAGCATAGGTTATAAAGAAATTAATAATCAAGAGCCCAAGGAACAACCAAATATTGCTATTTTATTTTTATTTAATTTTTATAAATTCCATATACTTTATTTGCCAATTCTAAAAGTTAGGTAACTATTTGTAAATCACAGTAGAGCATTTTATATTTACAACAAAATTTAATTTTAAAATTATACATTTACTTCAAGTAGGATATTCGTTTAAACTAGGATTTAGTTCCATGTCTTTTGATTAATTGTTATAGATTCAGGATTTAATTAAATGTTTTCTCTTCCAAATGCAAAATGGACAGCTTTTGACTTTAGTGTTTTGGAGCAACTATCTATTAAAACATTCAAAAACAAGGGTTTAAAAGTTCTATTTCTAATTGTATTTATATTTCTATTGTTTCATATTATTTAGTAAATAAAAAAACAGAAGTCATTCATTTAATAGGGTTATTTTTAATTTCAATCACGAATTTATTTTCTTCAGTTAAACTGAATAGTTGAAATGTTAAACAAATGTCAAATAAATATATCTTCAGCTATGAATCATTTTAAGATAAATTCAAATACAGTTCCTAGTTGAAAAGGGAGAATAACACTACATTATGTAATAAGCAATTTATTTTTTGCCCATTAACAAAGCCAAAGAAGAACTAAATTTAAAACACAAGAAAATTGATTGATTGATCTGGAGTATACTGAATTGAAATATAAATCTCAAAACACTAGGTCAAGAAGTAACAAAATTAACTATAGTATATGAATTTCCTGGCACATGCAATAAATGTTAAATAAATTCATCTTCTATGTTCTTTTTAAGATTGACTCTTCATAGACGTAATAGAGGTTTAAGATCTGCAAGCGAATTCAGTAAGGCATTAAACCAATGGAGACAACAACTTCATAAATATAAAACATTAAAAGTCAATTCTAAATTATTGAAAGCTACAGATTATGGAAAAGTGAAGCTATTTAATAGTATGAATGTAAGTAACCTTAATGAAAATGAAGTAATGTATGATGTCATAAAATGAATATTTTATTATTTAAGAATAAACATTTAGCCTCTGTAGTGCAGTCTTCATTTATTCACCGTATATCACACAATCACATCTTCATTTATTCTACTAATAAATTATAAACTACTAATTAATTGTATTTAAACTGATTACATTCAAAACCATATCATATATCTTAGTGATCTCAATCACATAAGAAAGTATGAATGATAGTTTCTTCTTTTAGATTGAATATTATGGAGAAATATTTCTTGGTAATCCACCACAGAAGTTCTCAGTCGTAATTGATACTGGTTCTGCTGACTTATGGATCCCGTCGAAGCACTGTTCATTTTTCAATTTAGCTTGCTGTAAGTATTATTTTGTAAATATTTCCTTATCGTAAAAGTAAGAATTTAAGTACATAATCTATTTTATAACTATATGCAGTATTTTTCATTTGTATTTAAAAATACTGAATAGGATTCATTTTTAGGGATTCACCACAAGTATGATCATGACAGTTCAAGCACTTATCATGGTACTGGAGAAGAAATGAGTATTTCTTATGTAACAGGGAGTATGGTGGGACAAATATGTCAGAATGAACTTAAAGTGAGTTGTTTATATAATATATGCTAAAAATATAATATTTCGAGATCAACTTCATAACATAAAATTTGCATTAATAAAACTGGAAGAGACGATATTAGCTCAGTTGTAGCGTGCTGGACTCCGGGATCAGGTTAAAAAAACAAATTGAGTTGGTTTAAAGAAGAAAGAAGGATTATCAAATATGAACTTATTAATAGTTTTTTTTTTTTTTCAGTTTAAGCGATTTTTTACATTTAAAGTTGATATATAAATGTATCACTTTTATTTGAAATTATGTCGAATAAATTGTTCAAACGATTTGTGAGGCACTTGCGAATTCAAGTCTATCCACTTCTATTTCACTAAGATAGCTATCAATTTATTAGAGATTGACACAAAAGTATCCTTCCAAAAATATCATTTTATTGAATGCTTCTCTTTTCTAGTTTCAGGCGATTTTTGAGGAAATCGGAAATAACGATTTCACTATATATATAAGTTGTGGTGTATGTGTATATTTGAACATTATATCTCAAAATTAAAAAATGCAGAAAGTAGAGATGTGATGTTCCGTTAGGGTTGGAAGGATATTTATAATCAATTGACGACAGTATGATTTTCCTGATTTTCTCAGAACATAGCTCCAACGATTTTCTTTAGATTGATGACCTAAAGATATTATCTTTATATAGTTTCTTTTTCTGAGAAACCTCGGATTCAAATTTAAACTTGATATATAAACGTATCACTTTTATTACTTTTCAGTTATCACTTTTATTGAAGAAACTGGGTTTCTTGGGAATGTCATTCCAACATTTTGCCCTTTAGAAAGGACAATTAAATGTATTGTAAAAACAAAATTCAAAGATTCGAGAATGCGCAAATTTACATTAAATTTTTCTTTTTTATTTGTGTAGATTGGTGGAATGATGGTTAAAAATCAAACATTTGCAACAGATAAACCCGGGTTGACTTTTGTCTTTTCAGACTTTGATGGCGTAATGGGATCAGGATTTTCTGTCCTAGCTGAATTTGGGCTTCCTGTGCATTTTAATATATCAGCAAAAACTGTTGTCTGAATTTATATTTTCTGTTTATTTAAATAGGTAATATTTTTGTACATCCTTTTTTTTGGATTAAATTTGTTTAAAGCTTAATAGCATTTGCATTTTTTACATCTTAAATGTGTAGAATATTGTTAAATATTAGTAATATTTTGATTGAATGTAAACTGAAGAATATAGGTGAATGTTAAGGGATGAAAACGACAGCTTTGGAGGAGAAATCTTATTTGGCGGAACTGATGAAACAAAGTATAACAAAAGTACACTTAGATATGTGGATTTAACTGAAAAAACATATTGGCAATTCCAACTGGATGGGTAAAGAGAAGATTCTTTTGTTAAATTCTCCGCAATATTTCTTTCATGCTTTAAATAAACATAAATATAAAAAGTTAAAAATATGTAATATGTACTAAGATTAAAAGAAAAAAAAAATTGCAGATTGAAAATAGGAGATGAACAAATAGATTTGGCTAATACCCAGGCAATCGCAGATACCGGTGCATCTTTGATTATTGGCGAGACAGAAGTTGTGAAAATTATTTATCGTATTATTGCTGCAAATGTACATGGTGAAGAAGCATATGTAAGTTGAAAAAATAGATGCACCTAATGGGTATATTGAATATTTTTTTAAATGTTTTTTCTATTAGATTGATTGCGACAAAATTGATCTACTTCCACCAGTAGATTTCATAATTGGAAATCAAGCATTCAGACTGGAAGCAAAAGATTACACCATTAAAGTAAATTAAAAAAAAAAAATTAATTTTTAATAGATTTTACAAATAATCTATGAGGAGTAAATAATGTTTAATTTTAGGTTCGCAGTTACATTTTCTGGACTAAGTGTGTAATTGGAATTGCCGGGATGAATCTAGGTAGTGAACAATGGATCTTGGGCGATGTATTTCTCGGGAAATATTACTCCATATTTGACAGCGAAAAAGCAAGAGTGGGTTTTGCAGAACGATTATAGTGTGAAATTATATTCTAATAAATCTGAATAAAATAGATTCTAAGAAATATTAAAAGTGTGTATTCGAACAATAGTGAATTTCAAAAATAAACTTATTTTAAAAGTATTTCTAAGATACAGTGTTGATTTATTTGTGAAAAATGTATAGTAAATAAATTTGTATCGGAATTAAATTAATAATACTTAAACGTTTATAATACATCTTAATCAATGTTACCTTCTTTTTTTTAATAGTTTTAAAGAAAATTAAACTGCTAATTTTGGCTACAGAAAGTCACAGTTTTCAAACTTAATTAGCTCATAATTTTATTAAACATCCTTAGAGGTAAGTTCACCGTCTGAAGCATAAAAGAAAAGTACTTTATTTAATGAACACACTTCAAACAAGCAAATCTATTCAAATTAATATGCAATTAGCGATGTTATCTATCCAAATTAACCAATCTTCTAGATGAACATTCTCTTAGTAAATGTTAATATTTGAAGTGTTTTTAAGATAGGTTGAGTTCGTTCATTGAGGCTGTTGAGTTGTCAATGAAGAGAAATTAACACAACAATTTATGTGTAAATTGGATGTTGAGGTTCGGTCATACAAAAGAACTCTTTTTAAATTTCTACCAACGTTTCGGCAAATTTAGTGCCTTCTTCAGGGTAAAAATTTCCAGTTAGAATTACCGTAATAATTACTCCAGTTTAACCTGTGACATACCATCACCAATTGTTATGGACATGCAATAATTTAAAAAGAGTTCTTTGTATGACCGAACCCCAACATCCAATTTACAACATTGAATAAGCGGTTGTAACGAACACCAAAAACAACAATTTATTATATTTTTGAAGTATCAGTCCATCAAGAACAATCAATAAATGAACTACAATGATAAGAGTGTATCAAATAAGAATTATATTATCTGCTTTTCATTTTGACTACTAAAGAGTCAAATTATTTACATTTTCTTTTTATTTTATAATTAGGAAACAGAGTTATCTTAGCTTCCGAATTAAATTCCTTTAACAACAGGAGTATTTTTTAAATTGATATTATATAATAATTATTCATAAAATAAATGAATGCGTCTGCGTCTGCTCTTAGAAAGTTCTATGCTTTTTTTTCTATGTGTTACATGACTTTGCAAAGTTTACCTTATTAGTTTTACAAATAATTAAATACAGTTTTGACAGTCAATCTTCATTCAAGTGAGATTTAATTCTTTACTTTTTTACATTCCAATCGTTTGACAGTTTGCAAAGAGGAAACTGGCCAAGAGGAACATTGATTGTTCATACTTTGAATTAATACTAACCATAACAAGAAGAAAGAAAAATATATCGCAAACCACTGAATTATTTAAATCTATCAAACGATTTTTATAAGTACTTTTATAAAAGTAATATTCATTTTCTTCATTTTGGTTACATTACTACATATATATATCCATAACAACCCATAACAATCAGCAATCAACCATAAAGTATTACTCGTTGCTGTTGACACGGATCTTCAAGTATTTCTTTAAAGGAACTATTTTGAATTTTGTAAAACCCATATTGCGTTACAAATGAAATCTGTTATGTTCTGTTTAAACATACTTTTACTCTTATAAATAAAAATGTTGCCTGATGAATGATGAGACCATACTATAAAAATCTAGTGATATCGTAGGAGATTCAGAAATAGTAATATAAAGTGTACTACTAAACTACCTGGCGAATGATGTCGGAAACGCAAATATAAGAAATAAAAAAATATTTCATTCAATTATAATGAAATATAATCTTAAACTGTTAATAGAAATCTGAAAGTGCGATAAATTGATGGATTTTTGTTATTATTTCCAAATTAGATGATAAAAAATTCACTATTTAGCACATGTGTACTAATTGCCAATTGCAATTTTTGGCGTCACATTTGGTTTTTTATAGTTTTATTTGCCAATTGTCTACTAACAATTCTGGTATAATTTTAAAAAGAATTTTCAGCCTGAAAAGTTGGGAATGATTATTTTCTTTTGGTCGGCTTGTAGCCGATAAAAATTTAAGTAACTAATGATTTATCCAATAATGTAAAGTTTTAATAAATTCATAATTATCAATAAAACCCATTCTGTTTCCCTGCAATAAAGTCGATTAACTTCCACCAATAGACTTCAAATAGGAACAGAAAAGTACAGATTAAATTGAGAAATTAGATGGTAAAAGTAATTACTTTCGAAATAAATATTGAAGATAACTGGTTTGTTGTGATATATATTTAGGTTTTTGGAATTAATTCTGTTATCAGGAGAAACAAAATATATGTACCTATTGGTCAACTAGTTGGAATGAAGAATGGATCTTGTGGCAACGGCATTTTTGAGAAAGTTCTATACAATACACGATGGAACGATTGCAATGACAAGAATCACTAATTTAAAATAATATAATGTAATTATATATTGTAAAACTGTTTGAAAAATATTTCCTACATATTAAGGAGATAAATAGAGTTGATTTTGTATCGTTAAAATGAATGGATTATTATTGTTATATTAAAAGTTTGTTCAAGATTTCTGATTTCTAGAACTAATTAAAATGTCTACTTTTGTATCTAAAACAGTAGTACTAAAACTTTACCAAAATAGTGCTATAACTTTAAAACAGCAAGGCAAATCATTACTTCTTGCGAGCTAGTTTCAGGAAGACGCCGTTATAATACAGCCTGTGTTACCCCAAGCCTGCAAACAACTAAGGGCTCGGTACTCTTGACACCCTGGACTCTGAGATTGGCCCCGGGTGGCCCGCCATAGATGATCAGAGGTTACACTCGTTCCGCTGAGGACTTTGACGCCCAGGTCTAGAGCCGCCGAGTTTAGTGAAGGATGCAGTAATACTAAATGATGCGCTCGAACAGTCTTATTGGTTACTATAGCAGGCAATTCCTTAGCAGACATGGTTACTTCAGGACGTATCTTCATCGGATGAGGAAAATATCTGCGCCGAGCTATTTGGCCGCAATATCTAGGATGATGTGCAAAAATTTTGTTGGTGTGTGAAAGGTGAGCACTCCAGCGTGGTTTCTTTGAGCTGCAAATAGTGGGGTTCCCTTCCCATTCGATGGTTGTGAAGATGGTAAGCATGGAACAAACGCAAAATCGCACTGCACATTATGCTGAGGAAGTACCTAGCTAATAAAGGTGAATGATAAGAGTCCGAGAACGAATGGACAGTCCGTAGCGTGCAGTATGGATTATGCCTAAAGTAAAGTGAGGAACGTGACCTTGGGAGTTCAGCTGGAGCGATTACGGCAACAACAAAAATAAAAGTATAAAAATAAAGAAATGAATTGTAAAGTCTCCTACATGCTAGAATCACTGAATACTTGAATATAATAAAAATAAAAATTTGGTGTGAAACTTTCCCTCACTCTAGTTTTTAAAATTGTAATTGAGAAAACAATATAATTGTATACCTAATTTAATGAAATTCAACACTTTTTTTAGAGAAAATCACAAAAACTTTCAATAAAAACACACGTTCGGTTTACTAATTTTTTTGAAACTTGGAATGTTGGCTATCTATTTATTTCTAATTAATTTTGTCTAGATGATAGAATTGTACATTCAACTAGAGTATAGCACTATAGAGGCAAACATAACCCTGCCCCTCCCACAAAAGCCACTTTAAATGAGTTTACCCTGTAAGATATTTCAAATAAAAATTGTAGCTCTTTATAAGTTTAGTTAACATACTTCGTTTAAAGCAAATTTTGAAACCGTTTTAGAAATATAGCAGAACATTGAAAAATACTTTTCAGTAAAATCGCACTTCCGGACATCTGATTTTCAGCAAACTCGGAATTTCGACAACATTAATTAACATTTGAATTAATACTATTCAGATCATAGAATTGTGTAATAAACTAAAATAGCAGTTTAGAGGACAACCTATTCCCTCCCTTCCACCAAAAGTAACCTTAAATGCATTTTCCCAGAGAAATGTATCAAATTAATATTGTAGGTATTTGTATGTTTAGTTGATATCCAAAGTTTAAAGAAAATCGTTGGAGCCATTTTCGAGAAAATTGCAAAAAAAACATTTAGTAAAGTGATATTTCCGGTTGAAGAATTTCGACTTTACTCTCTGGTACCATTGTGATACACATATGGAATTACAAGTTTGAACTTTTTGCGTCTTTTCGTTTTTGAGCTGTGCTGTCCACACAGACCATTTGCTATAAACCACTTTTTTGGACTCATGGGACCGCAAAACGGATATTTCCGCTGAAAACAAGATATCGAAAATTAGACACGATTACAATACTTCCTCTAACTTGTATAAGAGAAAGTATCAAAGGAAATGAAAGAGGTACCAGGAACCACAACCACAAAAAGCAAAGCTGGGTAATACGCCAATGGAAATAGAGCTTTACATCAAGATCGAAAAATAACGCGGAGACGACTGCGTTTCTCTGCTGGCGGCTAATAAGTGTTTTACAAGTTCACCCGAAATTAGAATCTGCTGTTCATGTAGTTGGAATCCACGTCGCCCTTACCACTGGAAAACTGGGTTCGATATGGAATTCTGCCGCGCTAAGTGCAGAAAGCCAACATGCCAATGCTTTATGCTCGCGAACATGCTCGCCCAAAAACGTGACCTTGGGACGTCAGTGGAGCGGTTACAGGAACCATAAAAGTAAAAGTATAAAATAAATAAAGTAATTGTAAAGTCACCGGCATACTAGAAACACAGAATACTTGAATATAATAAAAATAAAACGTATAAATGAAGGAAGTAAAAGGAACCACAGCCGCAAAAGTTAAAGAAAATTACAAAAGAACAAGTGTCATTCCGGTTGAAGAATTTCGACTTACTCTCTGGTACCATACTGATACCCATACTGAATATTAAGTTTGAACTTTTGTGTCTTTTCATTTTTGAGCTGTGCTATCCACATACATACACACACATACACCTTTTGCTAAAAACCACTCTTTTTGACTCAGGGGTTCGCAAAATGGATATTTCCGCTTTACTTTAGGTCAAATCCATACTGCATCCTACAGACTCTCTACTCGTTTGTAACCTTTCCTCGTTAGGTACTTCCTCGGCATAATGTGCAATGTGCATCTTTGCAACCATCGAATATGGAGGGA
>JAAEAF010004602.1:0-27123 GCA_011037195.1 Triatoma infestans | reverse complement strand
TCACCATGATTATTCCAAGTTTATAGGAAAACTTAACCAGTTAATAGATGAAGAGGAGGATGTAGTGAATGTAAGTAATAAACGTGTAATTAACGTCAGTTTGCCCAAAGAAAGAAATGATGCAGTGAATAAATTATATGCTGATAGTTTAGCTAATATAGCTAACTGGAGAACAAATCATATTAACGTAGGTAATAAGCGTATTATTAATGTGCATGATCCTGAAGAGAAACATGATTGTGTGACAAGAGGATTTTTGGAAAGTACCGCTTTAACCATTCCAAAGACAGAAGAAGGTGTTTCCATTACAAATATATACAATCCTCTAGGGAGAAAAATATCAAACGTGAGAGACCCTGTAAATGATACTGATGTTGTAACGTTAGGCTACCTTAAACAATTCATACAAAATGCCCTTCAAGGAGGTCGTCGTCAATGAACTTCATAAATCAGCAAGAGTGCATTATCCTAGAAGACGTATAATTCTTAAGGGTATTGACGATTTATGGCAGTTAGATTTAATAGAAATGATTCCTTATGCTTGCCAGAATAATGGTTATAAATACATACTAGCAGTGATTGATTGTTTCTCCAAGTATGCCTGGGTAGAACCTGTGAAATCTAAAAGTGCTCAAGATGTCACTCGAGCAATGGAAAACATTCTAAATTTGAGTGGACGAATTCCCAAAAATATTCAAACAGATAATGGTAAGGAATTCTACAATGCCCAATTCAAGAAGCTAATGAAGAAGTACAATATAAATCATTACAGTACCTATAGTCAGATTAAAAGTTCTATTGTTGAACGATTTAGTAGAACATTTAAATCAATGATGTATCGACTGTTCAGTCTAAGAGGAAACTATAATTATACAAAATATTTAACTGATTTGATAAATGACTACAACAATAAAATACACCGTACGATTGGTATGAAACCATCAAAAGTAAATGCCACCAATGAAGCTTCTTTATTAGCTAATGTTTATTCTTCTAAAAGTAAGAGAAGTGATAAACAGCGTTTTAATGAAGGAGATTATGTACGTGTTTCAAAGAGAAGGACTGTTTTTACAAGAGGATATACGCCCAATTGGAGTGCTGAAATATTTAAAATTAAAAGTGTGCGCAAGACAGTTCCATATACTTACTTGTTGGAAGATTTGTCCGGACAACCTATTCAGGGAGCATTTTATACACAAGAACTGCAGAAAACTAAATATAAAGATGTATATCTTGTAGAAAAAGTATTAAAACGTAAAAATAATAAGCTTTATGTAAAGTGGTTGGGTTTTAATAAAAAACATTCTTGGATAAATGTACGTGATTTACTAAATTAAAGATGTTTTTTCTGTTAACTGAGTTTCTTCTGCATTCCTTCCTTCCTGAACCAGTTGAAACATGTTTCAAACAGACGTTGACATGTAATTATGGGTTAATAAGAAAACAAACTTAATAAACACATGGCTTTTATTGATCTTGCACAATTTTATAATAATAAGGCAACATGGTATTGGGTTTACAGAGTTTTGACAAATAATTTAACTCATTACTAATATCGTAAAGATGCTTTGAAGTTTGAAATATTCATTTCTCAGAAGAGTGATGGTAGTAGGTTGAAAACTGAGAAGATCTTCCACCCAAGTTGCTTTTCCCTGGGTAGAAATCATCTTGTGGCTAGATGTAATGAAAAATATATTAGCGCTGTTAAGATTGATTGAGTCTGGAGAAGCCTGTTTTTTCTTATCAAAGAATTCATCACAATATTGCTTGTTAGATTCCAAAGTTGACCAGTCATCTACCTTAAGATAAATAATAACTTTTCTGGTTTTCAAAGCTATCAGAGGTACACCATCTTGAGACAGTCCAGTTATCAGAGTCTTAGAGTTGTGTCTGTTGAGAGGAAAACTTGTGGTTAAATGTAAACCAATTTCACTCGCTGCCATGATGCTGAATGCAACTGAACACTGTTTTGCACTGTTTTGAACTTCTTGAAAGATCCCCTCCACCAAGAATATCATTTAAATCACGTTCAATGCTGTTGGATAGAAATGATATTCGGAAACATTCACATGTATCAGGTCCACACCACTGGTCAGGGTTTGACCAAACGCATTGTTTAAAATGTTTATTAGCGGCTTTCCACGAACTCTTTTGCATATTCTTCCATTGTTAGTAATTTTCGTTTTAAGTCTATATATTTTTGTGCCAATTCAGAATTATCTAAATCGATAGTGGATAACGTGGAGATAAATTTTTGATAACTGTCACTGGTTGTTATTTCCTTCCAAAGATCTGCCATCGTTGCACTACATAAATGAACTACATGAATGAAATAGTAAACCCTTTCTTTTAAAAAAAAAAATCTATTACTTAAGGTACGTGAATGTGTGCAATAGTTGAAGCGTATATATATATAAAACAGATGACATATATGTTTAAGAAAAAAAAAAAAAAACAAATACAATAGTGCTGGTGACCTCAAAGGGTAACGACTAGAGTATAAGACAGCTAAAAGACAAATTTTGTATTTGATTACACAAATATTATTAAGTTTTATTTATAATATCTATTTATTTATTTATTTTTTATTATATTATAATTACAAACTATAGAGAGCGTGGGCTATAGATGAACAGGTGGGCTACTAACGTTAGTGAGAGAGATGATGATATAGGGAATGTTGAGACATCTATATACCCACTACACCACAATCCCCATCGCCTTAGCTACGGTGAGCTGAGGAAGGGCTGAAGAACACCCTCCTATCCAGCGAATTTTGTAGGCGGGGGACGAAGGGGTTGCGCCAGTTGTAACATTTCTACCCTACTGCAGAATAAACTAAAATTAATCAAAAAGTTACCTTGATTCGATGGCACGACATACTGAAATAATAATAATAATCGGGAAATAATAATTGAAATTTAAATGATACAAAACATTTAGTTATTGGCTACCCCCCACCCCTCCACCCCACCTACTTCTATATTACATAAATCATCAACATCATCTATTATTTCTTTGTTTATTTCCATTCGACCAAATCATATATTTTTTCCCATCTCTCTCTTTTTTTTACATCAATATATAAAAAATGGTAAATAAAATAAATAATAAATAAACAATAAATGATGTGATAGAAATAGACTGTTTGTAGATATTATTAATATGTTTATCGTAAAGTATGAAATAATGTCATTCATTTAATATAAATGCCCTTTGTATAAGGGAACCTGTGGTATAAGTTATTCGGCTGAATGATATCTTTTATAATTAAATGGTTTTCTATATTTTGCCTATTGCCTATATAATAGGTTTGAGAAGGAGAGAAATTGGGTTAGATGGATGAATAAACTAGAAGTAAACCTGAACACTGTATAATAAAAAAGTAGCACAAACTGCCTGGAATTTACACTAAAATATATAAAAGAGAAGCGGTAAACAGAAAGGTTGTTGACGCGTTGTGAATGCTGTAAGAACTCTGCTGCAAGACTCGGTAGACTCCTCCGTAGCTGTATTTAAACAGTTTCTCCCACTCTAGTCTAGCCTAAGCTAGAGAGTGATACTGTCTAATTTTATGTCTCTCTCTCTCTCTCTCTCTCTCCGTCTCTGCTATGGATCCCTCTCTTCGGATGCCACTACATCTAAATTATTATCAAAATCCATCACCTCGAACTTTACTGAATGTTTTTTCAGTTTTTTTTTTTTTGTAATTTTCACGAAAACGGCTCTGATTTTCTTTAAACTTCATATATCTACTATCTGCACACATGAATACCTACCACTTTTATTTGAAACATTTCCCATGGCAAAATTGATTGAGTAGTTTCAATGCTTTTCTCTAAAATATCATTTCAGCATAATATATCGCGTTTGACCATCTCTTAGAAGGATTTCACGAAAACGGTTATAACGATTTTCTTTAAAATTGAAAAGCATTGCATTCATAGTAAATGTATTACTTTTATTGAATTTTTTTTTTTTTTTATGGATTTTTTTTTTAAGTGGTTCTGAAGAACCTGAGACATTAAAAATTCAAATGTGTATTTGTATTTGTATTTGTATTTATTTATTGCTTTTAAAGGATAAATCTTTATAACAAGGAGTTTGTCTCTTGCTTATACAAACAATAATATAATGAAACTATATAAAATATAATAATGCTATCTATAACTAAAACAGTAATTAAAGTTATAATTAGTCATATAATACAATATATACGTCAATATATAAGTCATATACATTTTTAAGTATATAAGCACAAATATATCTATATTTATCATATATATTGTATAAGTTTAAATATAAGAGGTAGTATATAGTGTACAAATTAATGAACAGCTCAATAGCAGATTGTCAGTATTACCTAAAAAATAGAATATAAAGAAGTAGGTAAATGTAAGGAGTATGAAGGAATAAAGAGCACTTATATCCGTCTTTTCTTTATCGTGGGGCTATTTTATTATTATTATTATTACTTCCCTGTTAACCTAGTAAGATCTGTCGAAGATAAATATGCTTTTGAATATTTTGAAGACCGCCGAATTTGCCACTATACCTTTGGATAGAAAGTATTTACTGGCTCTGAGAAACTTTCCTAAATTAGAAAATGGCACGCCTAAATAATTGAAAGTGTTGGAAATTTGTATGGGAGAATTATTATAATTGAGATTAATTGTTTTTGGTAATCTAACGCCTCTATTAAAAAAGAAGAACTACTTTTTTTTATTTTTTTTTTTGGCGCATCAACTTCTAAGGTTATTAGCGCCCCTCAGTTTGTTTCGTTCTCCATCTGGTCCGCACGAGCTTGGATGACACATATTCAACCATTGTGGCGTCCAGATCAATGCCTTGTCTAGCAAGGCATGAGGAGCCCAAGGTTATTGAATATAGTACCACACATCCCCTCTTATTTCATCAAGCATGTCGACGAGGGGGAGTGTGGATCTCTTGTTGTGTCATCCCTTTTTTATTAAATCTTATTTAAATATAAATATTATATATTAACAATTATATATATAATTAATTAATATGACAATTCTCGATCTATTTGTATCATTTAAATGTGGAATTCTTGCATGCAGATAAATAACAAATTTTATGTAACATAAGCAAGAAACTATCCTGAAAAATCTATGTAACCTATCCTAAAGAGGCTATTTGCTTACTGTAAACTGTTCTATTTTAGGTGTGCAGTACTTTTAACAAATATTCCTGCACACTCTTAAGTGAACTAATCCTAATGTTAATCTAAACCTAATAGGGTTGAAATACTTTTATAAAATTTCTTTCAACCCCTAAATAAAACCTAAACTAAACATTCACCCTAACATGCTCGCCAATAAATACAGTCACATATAAAAGCATTCTCGCCAATAAATACATCTCGCTAATAAATACATTCTCGCTAATAATACAATCGCACTAATAAATACATTCACGCCAATAAATACATTCTCGCTAATAATTACAATCGCACTAATAAATACATTCACACTAATTTACACATTCATACGAGGGGAAAGTACTCGATATTCCTTTCCCCTAACATAAAAAAGAACTAACCTAGTTGGGTGAAGTACTCGATATTCCTTCACCCAGTTTAATTAACCTAAACTAACCTAGCTACTAACTTAAGATATTTCTATACAAATTAATATCCTTTAAAAAATCAAATAGCCTCTTTATATAAGGAGAACCCTCTTGTAGAATAGCGCGCTTGTCATGTGGCAGGCCTGCCCTTTCTCTGCCTCTCTCTAATTAATTGTTTTTGGTAATCTAACGCCTCTATTAAAAAAGAAGACCTACTGTTTCTTTTTTTGGTGTTGACAAGAAGAGAATTTTGTAAAGAATCTGTACCAAGAAATTCAGTTTAAATTGCACATCACTATAGTAAGACTATAGTCTACCGTTGGCATACAGTAAGAAAAAATTCAAATGTGTTTGTTCATTTTGGCTCTCTGCAATGTAAATCATTCCCTACCTGCCACTGCCGTATATATAAATATTTATGTTAGGATATATGAGACAATTTGAATTTAAATGGAAATTTGTCACTTTATATAATAACTGTATTAAGAGGGGTAACAGGAAGTCGTTTGAGTGCTTCAGATTTTTTACATAAGTTTTTTTTTTTTTTTTTACACGAAGTTTGTAAAAAAACAAATAATATTTTATTTTATTTTGATACTTACTAGGTAAGTGGTAAGAAATTTCTTTAAAACTAGTTATATTGGCAAAACTAATTATATGTGATTACTATACATCCCACTAATCTGTAATATCCCATTAAACTTTAACAATAAATATTTTTTTAACCTTTTGAAAGTTATTGAAGATTTTTCTTTTTTCTAAATAATTGTTTATAAAAATATAAATAAACCGGTGTTTTTATTTTTATTTTTATAAAATCATAAATGTGTGAGGAAAATAAATCTATGTAAAATGAAATAAGTTTTGTCTGGTTATATTTTTACTTTTTTCTCATTCCTATTAAGAGGAAATAATCGTAATTGTTTCAAATTTTCGATATCGAGATTTCACTGAAAATATCCGAATTGTGGTCGCCTGAGATAAAAAAAAAAAAAAGTGGTTTTTAGCAAATAGACTTTGTGTGTGTGTGTGTGTTGAGTATGAATGTGAACAGCATAGCTCAAAAGTGGAAAATAACAGGAATTTCAAACTGATAGATATCACCATGGGAAGTTATCTGTCAAAATTCTTCAACCGGAAATACCAATTTGTTGAATGGTTTTTTTTTCTTCACTTTTTTGCAATTTTCTCAAAAAATGGCTCCAACGATTTTTCTTTAAACATTTAATATCAACTACATATGAGTATACAAAGATCTACAATTTTTATTTGAAACATTTCTCTGGGAAAATTCATTTAAGGGCACTTTTTAGGAGGAGAAGCATGGTTAGGTTGTCCTCTAAAGTATTATTTCAGTTTATTACACAATTCTATCATCTAAATAATATTCATTCGAATTAAATATGTTGTTGAAATTCCAAGTTTGAAGAGAATTAGACGACCGGAGATGCGTTTTACTAAAAATTATTTTTCATTTTTCTACTATTTCCTCTAAAACAACTCTATAACTATTTTCTTTAAACTTGGTACATGAACTACACATATAAAGAGCTACAACTTTTATTTGAAACTTTTCTCCCGATAATCTTATTTAAGGGGGATTTTGGGGGAGTGGTAAGGTTATGTTTGCCTCTAAAGTGCTATCTTAGTTGATTATACAATTCTACCATCTACGCAAATTTTAATTAGCAAAAAATAGATTGCCAAAATTCCAAGTATCAAGAAAATTAGTAAACCGGAAGTGTGTTTTTACTGAACAGTTTTTTTCAAATTTTGAGATTTTCTCCATAAAAACATCGACGAATTTCATTAAATTTGGTATACACTAACTATAAAATTTGTCAATTACAATTTTGAAAACTGGAGTAAGAGAAAGTTGTTTGAGTATATTACACCAGATTTTGTTTAAATAATTTATTTTTGCGCGGCATTTGTCTGCTTTAGTAATAGAAATTAATCTTATTCGTGAAACAACAGATAATTTTGTCTTTCTGTAATTTTTCTTTTTTCTTTCTGTAAGAATTATTTTCTTAAATCTGTTTTTTCTATCCTATTTTCCCCGATATGGGCTAAGGACACATGGGTCTTCCAACAAAAATTCTGCGTTTCAAGGTTAGTGCCATTCTTTTGACTTATTGAAAGTGATAATAAATAATAGTTGCTACCCATTTTAAATTTAATTTATACCTCTGTTTTTTTCTATATATGTAATTTTTAATATTTAATTTCCCATTTGTTCAACTATTATATTATATATGTAATGGGTTCAGATGTCTTGAAGAGGGTTATGATGCGATGAATAGTTGGGAGTTAGAGATTTTTAGAGAGTTGTTACTCGGAATATGAATTACTAATTTACGAAAATAGATATATATATGTATATTTTAACAATAATTTAAACGTTTGAAAAGATAAACTACAATTAAGAATGATGTAATGTGATAACAAGAAGAAGTGATAACAGAAGGAAAATATTTAATTTTTAATTATAAAAATTATAACTAGTGGTGCCAGCCGGTCGCTCTATTATTCAGGTCAAGAGCCGCGGTCAGTACACGGTCAAAGGGACCGCCAAGGACAACCGCCAAAGACACACTGCCTTCAAAAGGGTCATTATACGGTCAGTATACAGAAGCCGCCTGGCCAATATACAAAAATCAACAAATCACTCAAAATACCGACCACCTGGCGACAGTCCTTTGATAACTACCATCATCTGTTGCCACACCTGTTCGCCGACCTAGGTCTTGAATTCAACCCTAGGGTCAATACACGGCAATAAACAAACACTCAAAAGACCCGACCACCTGGCTACAGTCTATTGATAACTGCCAACACCTGTTGCCAGACCTATTCAAGACCTAGGGTCAACACACGGCAAGGGATGTTTTAGTGTGACCCGTAATTACAGACTTGTCAATGTATGAGTGATGGCAATATAACGTCTCTCAACAGGAAGTGGGGAGGATTATTCTTCAGTATTTTATCAGCGTAACATCAAGATTCTACCAGTGACATAATTCATACATCGGAGCGCGTCCCTATCTAAGTATTTAAACATATATTTATTTATCATCATTATAGTTGTGCATTCTAGTTACAATTTAAATCATTTTAAATTAATTGTAGTTTATCTTTTCAAACGTTTAAATTATTGTTAAAATATACATATATATCTATTTTCGTAAATTAGTAATTCATATTCCGAGTAACAACTCTCTAAAAATCTCTAACTAACTCCCAACTATTCATCGCATCATAACCCTCTTCAAGACATCTGAACCCATTACATATACAATCCACTCCATATTTTTCACTTATTTATATTTTTATTTTTGCTGTTTTTCATTAAACAAAGCCCACCCGAGGTATCTCACCTCAATATATATTTGTTTTTTTATTTTTCCCGTATTTACTAATCATTTGGAGTCAATTACACTCGTGCGCACTGAATCTATTGAGAGACGAGTGAACTAAGGAGGTAAACTGACTGCATTGGGAAACAAAGTAAACTTTCCACAACTAGACCTCGCAGCAGAAACACTTTATAGAAATCGAGACCTTTTTGTACAGAAGTTAGAATCAAAAATCATCTCTGATGCCAACCATGACTCCATGGATGTATCTGTGTAGGCCGTAGTCTATTTCTTTTCTTATCACATTTTAATTCTATTAGACGGTCCCCACAACTCCGCACCGGAGGGCTATTTTTGAAGTATCATATAATTGAATGATAAATTCTTAACATAGAAATCGGCATCCTTAATCCCAGTTAAGATTCTCTTAGCGTCCGGCTACTTATTTTGCAAACTCACAAAGTGAGACTTAGTAATTGCATTTATCTAATTACTATATTTTTAATTTAAGCAAAATCAATTATTTAATTTTTTTTATATTATATCATTAACTAATTGTAGTTTATCACAGTTTCCATTAGTATGTTATGTAAGGTAAATAAGCGGCTCATTACCCTAATGTTCCGGTTTACACCACAAGTGTGCAGCCTTTACCATTTTGAAGTAGTGTGGTACGGGATGATAGCACCAGCTGGACAACAAATTTCACCTCCCTCCAGACCGAATTCACTTAGTGGTTTTGTAGCAACTTGTATGTATATATTATAGCGCTATCACAAAACATCTCCTCTCTTGAGAAGATCTCAAATGTTTGTTTGCCCTCATTTAATACAATGAACTCAATTTTCTTTGTATTGAATATATGCAAATTTTTCTGCATATATGCTAAATTTCAGACATGACTTTTTTATTTGTTTATAAATCCATCTAGAATACTATTATTAATTTTTTTTTTTTTTTTTTTTTTTTTAAATAATAATTCTATAATTTCTTTCACTTTTGTCACACTATTGGCACTCCAATGTTGTAAAAGTGTATTAACTAAGATGGGTATAATTTAGTTTGTTCAACTTACCAAAAGTACCATAGTGAATAAGTCAAAGTGAAAATCATTCATCTTGAATATCGAGCACACTATGTAGGTCTTTTACGGTATTTCTCTTTTGATGAATACGAAGACTTTAGCAGACAATTTAGGACAGGGAAGTTGATGGATAAGACGATTTGTTATGATATTTTCCAGTTCTTGGATAAAAGAGTTATAAGTTCATGGACAAAAAAAAAAATATAAACATAACTGTAATTCGCCTTCCTAGAAACAATATAGGGAAGTAGACGCATATCCACGTCCTGCCTCTTGTGATGAGAAAAAGAATCACTCAATTAGTTTGAATTTGGTAGCAGTCAATCTAGCTCTAAGGTATATGTAATGTTTATTAATTTATATGTATAGGTTGACCAAAATAGCGGGGTCACGGTACGCCGTGAAAGCAAAGATATTATATGAGATTAAGTTGGAAAAGTTTCTTGTTTTGCTTTAAAGAAAAAATCTTTTATTGAAAAAAAATACCTACTAACAACAAGGAAATTAGATAAATCCAATGAGGGATAAGCACTTTCAAAATTCACCCAAAAAAACGATGTAATATTTTAGTTTAAAAATGAACTTGCAATGGTCCTAATTACACTAATACTATTATTATTTGTTGTGGTTGTGGTTGGGTCCGCAGAACTAGAAAACATCAAAGATATTTTCCGTGATAGCCTGCTTCTTTTCGTGGATATCCACCAGTTTCGGGCGTTCACCCATTATCAGGAAGTTTTCTTAAAAACAGTGTGATAATACTGACTTTCATAGAGCAAAATCAGTTTATATGCTTATTTTATAAGTATACGCTGTTCTAACAAATATCCTGATCATCGGCGAACACCCGAAACTGGTCGATGACCACTAAATGAAGCAGCTTATCAAGGAAAATATCTCTGATACTATTATTATTGTTATTATTCGTCTATGGGGAGGGACAAACCCTACTCTATCCTGCAGGGTCCATAAAACTACCCCAAAAGAAAAACAAACCCGGTCTAGGACTAAATATGCAGACCCGTGTCTAACTCTTCTAAGATTCATTAAAGACCGAACAAATCAGACTAACTTTAAAGGGAAATACGTAGAGTAAGCTCTTCCACAGACAACCTGGTCCGACCAAAGGTCCTGAAAAATCTATCTGCCATAAGATGGAAGGGTGTTTCTTCCTAGTTTCACAAACTCCACAAAAGTGGTCTGGTATGAGCCCCATTACGCAGAGGAGTCTTCTTAAACCACAATACTCGTTAGACACAGCAACATTTCACTAATGGTCTGGCCCATTGGATGCTTTCAATGAGCTTCTTAGACAGATGAATTCTTTAAAAATATCCATGACTGGATGCTTGACAGACATTGCCTAAAGGCACACCAACAGCAGGCTTGGGACCAAGGAAAGGGAGAGTAGCGCTTAATTTGGCAAACCTATCCAGGAAGAAAGCTCTTACATTCTAGTACCAACTTAGAAGTGAAGATACATTATCTTAGCGTCTTCAATGCAGTTTGAATTTGAAACTCCGAGCAAATAGAAACACCACTTAAGTTAGTGTTATGTATTCGCTCATTACTAATGTTTGTACTACAATGAAAATAGAGTAATAATAAAGTATAGGAATTAAGATATGTCGGAATATTTACACACAAGCCAAAATATATAATGGCATTGTAAATATTGCATTTTCCAAATACTTATGTAATCTCCCAGCACTACATAGTGTTTTAAACGTTAAACGTAGAACTCGACGAATTTCGTATTCTATTGACCAAAATCGGCTGTAGATCCTACAGTTGACGAGGTTCAAGAAATTTTGGTCGACCTATAAGAATAATCTAGTTTTTCTACTTAAAATTACCCTACATTTGTATTAAAATAGTGCTGTTTCTTGGATTGTGGAGAGTTATGAGTTTTGAATTGGTATGTTTGATAGAGGGGGTGAGTTGGTTGCCTCCTCGTGGTGCCCCTGGATACTGCTTAGGCAGGAACCGAACGACCAACGAAAGTGGGTTTTAACCTGTGGGCACGTAGAGTGATGTCTCAGGAAGTAGGGCCTTATTAACATCTTATAGCCTGAAGAAACTCACATGACAGCCTGATGTCATAGATAGCAGCCCTATCATCAGGATCGGAGGCTTCGGGCCAATTACCCGCTTCTCTTAAAAACTCAAAAATTAAAGGTAAAAACAAAGAAAAAGCCGGACAGATTTTAAAGGAAACTACCTGGCGCGGAAAACGGATATATAAATACGGAACATGGAATATAAGAGGAATTACTGGGAAGGAAATGGAGTTGACTAAGGAATTTAAAAAAAGCAAGATGGACTGGCTAGCCCTAACTGAAACAAAGAAAAAAGGAAACAATATATGCAATATTGACAACAAATATACTCTAGTGTACGCAGGAGTGGAAGCAAATAAAAGAGCTAGAGCAGGAGTAGGATTTTTGTTCCACAACAAGCACACTTCCAAGCTGAAAAATTGGCAATTTAAAAGCGAGAGACTAATGGCCGTACAATGGAGGGATGGGTTAGGAGAAATAACTGTAATTATTGCGTACTCGCCTAATGAAGATGCTGTAGCGGAAGAGAAAGACAAGTTCTTTACGGATGCCCAGTCCCTACTAGATGACAGCAGAGGAGATTGTATAGTAGTTGGAGATTTAAATGGACGTGTTGGTAATGTTGAAGATGGATGGAATGGTTGCCTGGGAAAGCATGGAGAACCTGAAAGAAATAATAATGGGGAAAGAATTTTAGATTTTTGTGTGGCTAATAATCTGTTTGTAGCGAACTCAATGTATCCGCACAAGAACATACATAAATACACTAGGGAAGAACCGAGTAGGAAAGAAAAATCTATTATAGATTACTCCTAGTTAGTCGAAAAATGAGAAAGATTGTGCGAGACGTAAGAGTTAAGAGGGGTCATGAAATTGGAAGTGACCACTATTTGGTTCAAATGGATATAGCAGTAAGAGCAAAGCAGAGAGTGAAAGTAAAAACAAATACAAAAATAAGGAAAAAATTAAAATGAAAATTAACGGATTCAAGCTACAGAGAGAAGAAATAAGAAACCAATTCCAGGAAAAAGTGGAGTTACAACTAAGAGGAGAACAAGATAAATGGAACGGAACAGACTTGGAGAGGAGTTGGGTTACCTTCAAAGATGTTATTCTGGAAGATGCAGCAGAAGTGTGTGGTCAGTCCAAAGTTGGGAGAAGGAGAAGGACAACAGCTTGGTGGAACGAGGAAATCAGGAGGGAGGTTAAGAAAAAGAAGGATTATTGGAAAAAATATTTAACAACAAAGCACCGAAATGAATATGAAAATTATAAGACTCAACGTAAGAAAGTTAAGGATCTCGTTCAGAAAAGCAAGAAAAACTCATGGGAAGAGTTTGGAACTAAAATGGAAGAAAATTTTAAGGATAATAACAAGCTTTTCTATAGATTGCTTAGAAGTTTGAGAAAGGAAAAGGAACCCTGTTTAAAATTTGTAAAAGACAGCGAGGGAAGAGTGCTCACTAATCCGCAGGATATCATGTCAAGGTGGAGAGAGTACTTCACAGAATTGCTGAGCTCTGGCACAGAGACGGAACAAAGGAATCTCAGAAATAAAAGAGATGATGGAGAGAATGATTTATTATGGGAAGAAGACGATTATATTGATGAATCGGAAATGGAAGCTGCTATAGCAAAAATGAAATTAGGGAAGGCGGCCGGGCAGGACGGTATAACCCCTGAAATGATAAAGTATATGGGGGTAGAGGGTGAGAAGGTCCTGTTGCATATCATCAATCTGGCATGGCAGAAGAAAGCTATACCCCGAGATCGGGAGGTCTCCATTATAGTGCCTATCTTTAAGAAAGGTGATAACCGAGAGTGTAGTAATCATAGAGGCATCTCCTTGACTAGCGTTCCAAGCAAAATATACTCCAGAATATTAGATGATAGGCTGAAGAGAGAGACAGGAGCAAAGTGGGAGAGTGCACAGTATGGATTTAGAGCAGAAAGAAGTACTCAGGACCTTATCTTTACTGTCAGACAGACAGGTGAGAAGCTCTTGGAAAAAGGAAAACCAAGTCATTGGTGCTTCGTAGACCTAGTTAAAGCCTTCGATACAGTCCCAAGAAATATTATTTGGCAAGCATTGGCTGAAAAAGGGATAAGCATAGGACTACAGAAGGCCATTAAAAGTATCTATAAAGAAACCAGGAATTATGTTAGAAACTTTAACCAAGAATCGGAGGAATTTGTCACAACCCAAGGTGTCAAGCAAGGATGTATCCTAAGTCCATCACTTTTTATTTTAATAATGGATGGAATCATTAAGAACTGCGAAAAAAGATTGAAAAAGCTGCATATTGGGTACAGGAACCTCCAGCGCATTGGGTTCAGCATCCTGGCATACGCCGATGATATTTTGTTGGCAGCGGACTCGGATAAGAATCTCCAGTTTAACATGAAAGTCCTGACAGAGGAGTTGGCAAAAAAGAAAATGGAAATAAATGTGGATAAATCTAAAACTATGGTAATTGGTGAAAGAGGAAAGAGACTATAGATAAAAGTTAAAGGAACTGTGCTGGAGCAGGTGAAAAATTTCAAGTATATAGGTGCCCACCTAAATGAAGAAGGAAGAATGGAAGATGAAATAAAAGAAAGAATAGGTGCGGCAGGAAGATTTTTTCACGCAATCAGAAACAGCTTCATAGGGAAGAAGGAAGTCTCTATGCGGGCCAAGGTCACTGTGTACAAAACGGTATTTTTGCCAATCATATCCTACTCAAGTGAATCGTGGACCCTATCAAAAAAGTTAGAGAGCAAAATCCAAGCGATGGAAATGCGATATTAAGGAAGATTTTGGGGAAGACGAGAAGAGATAGGATAAGAAATATAACAGTGAGGAAAGATATAGGTGTAGAACCTTCCATAGATATAATAAAAAGAAACCAACACCGCTGGTACGGACATCTTATGAGAATGGAGGACAATAGAGTTGCCAAATTAGTATACGAGGCGAGAACAGAAGGGAAAAGACGTCGAGGTCGCCCTAGAAGAACTTGGGAAGAAGAAATACGGGAAAGCCTACAGGAAAAAGGGAATAGAATGGCGAAAAGGAAAGGAACTCGCCAGGAACAGGGACGAATGGAAAAGTATATGTCAGGCCTCTACACTGTCTAGGCGGTAGAAGAGGACGGATGTATGTATGTATGTATGTTTGATAGAGCTATTGTAGTGGAAGAACGAAATGGAAAAATAATAGTTTTAGAAAATAATTTTGTAAAAATTAGAAGTTCAAATAGTGTATTTAGTGATGGGTACAGAGCCAGGTATACTATAATCTAGGTCATTGCTATTAGGAAAACGAAGGCACAAAACGTTAGGCCAACTTTTTTGTAACAGAAAATCCCCCGCTAAAGAGAGCATTCCTTCAGGACAGACATGTTGTAGACACCAAGGAGAACGCATCAGGACTGCGCCAGTTATAAGTTAAAACATAAGAGTTTAGCATTTTATCTAGAGAAATAATTGATTTATACATAATCGCTGTGATATTATAAAGTTGTGTGGTAAGCACGCCGCAGTTCCCACGACGTTTAGTTCCGGCCTTCGCTACCTCCGGCCTACTAACTGTAGCTATCCACTATAAAAAGATCCCCCAGAGTACGATTGGAAACGGGGTTGCACGGGGAAGAAAGAATGTAGCTATCCACTTTTTATCACGATGCTGGGTCAACACCGACTTTGCCCTCACGGGGAATGAACCCTGAATTCTCGCACGAAAGGCGAGTGCGCTAGCCACTAGACCAACGCGTGAGGACAAGATCTCAAAAGTCCATTTATATATTGTTTTTTTAATAAGTAAAGTAATGCTGTTGTGATGGTTGGTTCCGCAGAGCTGGAAAGCATCAGAGACATTTTCCGTGGTAGCCTGCTTCATTTTGGTGGTCATCGACCGGTTTCGGGCGTTCGCCCATCTTCAGGATGCGTTTTTTCAGACAGTGTGACAACACAGACTTGTAAAGAGCAAACTTTGTTTTCACACTCCTCTTTTCCCACAACTTTGTTTTCACAAAGTGTGAAAACAAAGTTTGCTCTGTACAAGTCTGTGTTGTCACACTGTCTGAAAAAACGCATCCTGAAGATGGGCGAACGCCCGAAACCGGTCTATGACCACAAAGTGAAGCAGGCTACCACGGAAGATGTCTCTGATAAAGTAAAGTTTATTTTCACAAGTGGACGTAACTACCAAATTAGGGTTCCTGTATGGGAGGGTAAATAATATAAAAAGCAGTTATACGCGTGACTCGAACTAGGAACAATTCCTCGCTTTCCTCGGCCTTTCGGCTAAGATCAAAGCATAATTCCATTTATATTTGAACTTTCTACATCTCGCGCTTGAAAATGGATGGCGCTGTAGCGTTGTACCAATACCCGGCCTTCAAAGAAAAAGATGGTTAATAAGCTGTGTGTATTAATTAATGTTGTAGTTTTTTTAAACTGAAATGCTGTTAATTATATAGCTTATGTCATACTATTAGTAAGTCTTGTCACAAGTATCCCGGTCGTGGCGATGAACGCAGAAGGTTTCTGGGCAAGAGCCTGCCTGGAGACGTCGCTGGTGCAGATCTTGGTTGAAGTAGCAAATACTCCAGCTATTAATTGAAAGTTTCATCACACTCTAATCCTCTAAAAAGAGACCTGTACTCAACTATACAAATCCTTCCAGTCCTCAAAGACGGCTGAGATGTCGTTGGCCACGTGACCAGCTCTGGTCGACTAATAGTGTTCATCACTGGATGATCGTGAACCGTTCAGGTTACTCACATCATTTGTTTCTGCCATAAATTATCTTATTTACTAAATGTTCCTACAACATACTTGTAAATATACAATAAAAGTTAAAAAAAAGAATTACTTTCGCTAACAACATTTTTTTCGTTATTCAAGAGATAAAAAATTATTTATTTCCGATGAGAACTCCATTTCTCATGGGGCATTCATTACGGCACTAATGGAAAGTGAAAATGAAGAGTTTGAAATTATCAATTGGAACTAAGTAATTACACTAATAACGAAAGATTGTTTCATATCAGATATTTTGTTTGTTTCTTCTCATAGAGTGGGAACATTTGCGTAATATGGGCGAAATAAAAGCATATTGGCGTTATGAGTGTACTTACTACTTTAGGGAAAACGCCCACATTACTATAGTCCCTTTAGCCTTTATATCTCCGCGTTTATCTATAATCCTCTCACTTTATTAATTTCATAAATAAACAGCTATTACGGCGTGCAATAGCTATTTTAGTGTAAAGACATTTTTAAAATTTAAGTGGAACGTATTTTGGTTTCATACATTATGGTTTCAATTATGGTAATTCCGTCTCTTTATTTTTCAACAATAATCAGAGCGATAATAAATCTGACGAGCTCGTAACAGATATTAAACCACAGTTTAGGAAGCTGAATATTATGACTGATATGGAAGATTCTTCTCGACCATTCTTAAACGATGGATGAGGATAGTGAGATGGTCTTTATACAAATAAAAAAACTTATATTTTTGGCAACATTTCGACAAATATATTGTCTTTATCAAGACAGATTATATTGTCTTTATAAAAATAAGAAATGTTAAAACTTCCAAACATGACAACTTTTTTAAATGATATTAATTTATATTTAAATTGTATTAAGAATATGTTGAGAGCGATGCGGTGGCATTTGTAAAGGTATTATTAATAGGGCACGGTAGGAGATTTTTAAATATATCATGCAAATAATTTGTACTTTAATAGGGGAAAGAAGAAGAAAATTTGGTTCCACAGGTTAGAATTTAACAGAATATTTTTTTTTAAGTTCAGATTAAAATTTTTTTTTTTTTTGGATAAGCCAAATTGAAGCAAATCCTCAAGTAAACCATTATAGGATTTTAGCGGCCGTATATAATGGGCATTTTTCAAATTTAGTATACAATGTGCACACATCTCGTATAAGTTGCTTTCCCGTGTCGGTATCTTGTGTATTCTCCTCTATGCCCAAAATTATTTGTATTTTCTATTATAAATTTGGTACATTTAAAGATAAACAGGAAGGTAGTGTTAGAAAGCCTAATTGCAGAAATAACTAGCTACTGTTTTTTTGGAAACACCTCACAAACACATTGATAGTCTTCCAAAAATGAAGAAAAACAATTAACTAGAAGTACAATATTAAAAATTAAGTTTTCTTTTTTTTATTGTTTTTGGATTTTACTCGAAATGATATTATAATGATTTCCATTAAACTTGTTATCTTACCTGCACAGATATGAGTATATCAGTTTTATTTGAGACATTTCTTCAAAAAAAAAAGAAGATTTTAAAATGGTGTGCGGTCTGGGGCGTCAAGTTTCAAAAATGGTATTGGTATGCTCTACTGGAATATCTCTATAATCACTTCTCTTCCTGCCAAAAGTTTGTAAGTAGGTAACTGTCTCTCCGCCATCTCTATATTTGGGGGATTGGGGGTTAATGTGCTGCGACCATCTTAGTGATCTATTGTACCCCATCTGTTGTGTCTACGCCAGCTCATCTACAGCACTCTCTCAGGTTTAGCTCCCTAAGGAATCCCAGAATCCTGAAAGGTTCTAGGGTGAATATTTCCCTCTCCACCACCTGGTAATACCCCAGGTTGGTAAATCTTTTTTGGATGACGTCGTCGCAGTCGGTGAGGAGATGTATCGGAGTTTTCCTCCATCTCCTCACAGAATCTGCATATACGTTCATCTTCTAGACCCAGCTTCCTCAGGTGTCCCCTGAATCTGCAGTACTCAGACTGATGCAGGCCTTCTCTACCTTTCCTCCCAGACAGACCTTGTCCTCTATATTTAGTTAGGACAAATATTTAATTTTTTTTTTTTTTATTTTTAAGGTGCAAAACATCTAAGATCATTCGCACCTGATATTTATCTTTAATTGACACTATACTGGCTATACATATCAATGCATTGCCCTAGTCATAACTAAATTCCGCCCTATATATCTATGCTATCTAAGTACTATATAAATTTAAGAAGGACGGTACCGAACTATCCTGGAAACTCTTGATTGCCTCAACCTAAATTAAAATCAAACTACACATTCGTATCAATAGTTTCAACTCACTAAGACATCCCAATAAATACACTCATACGTATTAGACATTCACTCCAATAAATACAAGCAGCTCAATAGATACACTCAAGTGTATAAAACGTTCATCCTAATAAATACATGCATCCCAATAAATACGGTCATACCAATCCAATAAATACAAGCATACTTCTCTTGCGCACAATTAAAATATTGTGATGGAGTACTCGATATTCCTCCATCACATCAAGTACTTAACCTAAAACTAAAATAAAATCTATTTACAGCATATTCACACGATTATTCACACGCGTGCCGGGTTGCCAATCCCGACACAGACCCAACCCACCGAAAAACAGTGGCTCCCAAGAAAAGCGAGGAAGACTTCCCCGGACAAGGAAGACTTCAAATTTGCCACCCCTGCCCCGGGATTGACACGCCGCCACATTCATACACTACATTCATAAACTCACGTTCTCACAACCTATACCTACATCTAACTCACTTTATCTTTGATCCTACTATTTACTTAAAAAACCTAAATCTGCCTACCTACCCTAGTATAGTGTCATATTAAATCAAATAAATTTATATCTTTAAGGTATTGTAATGTTTTCCCTATACTCATTATCGCCCAGTATTTCTTTCATGTTATGTTATTGGCAATGTTTATATTTTCCCTGGCTGAGGTATATTTTGGACACTCCAGAAGAAAATGCTGGACGGTTAATACTACATTGCAAGTGCCACATATCGGTGGTGGAATTCTATTTATTAATATATTATTAATTAATTAATTTTCTACAACTTTATCCATAAAAGCACCGACGAATTTCATTAAATTTGTTGCATTAACTATGAATATAAGAGACCTAACACTATTATTGGGAACTATTTAGCAAGAAAGTACATTTAAAGGCGTTTTGAGGGAGGAGGAGTTGATGGTTTCTTAAAAAAAGTCATTTTTATTATGTTTATTAGTCCTACAATTTATATAACATTAAAGATAAGCAACGTTCATTGAAAATTGTAATTATGATGAACATTTTTCTCTTAAATCTTATAAACTACAAATAGTATATTTTTGTAAGAGAAACTCCGTTTTTTTTACTTTTTCTTATTCTTAGTAACAGGAAGTATTGTAATCGTGTCAAATTTTTGATATCGAGTTTTCACCGGAAATATCCGTTTTGAGGTCCCCTGAGTCCAAAAAAAATGGTTTATCAATGGTCTATGTGTGTGTGTGTGTGTGTATGTGAACAGCATAGCTCAAAAACGAAAAACCATAGAAAGTTGATATCTCGTTTAGGAATCACCACGGTATCTGATTGTACGTTATGTGTCAAAATTCCTCAACCGGAAGTACCACTTTACTAGTTTTTTTTATTTATTTTTTTGAGATTTGCTTTTTTGCAAAAATGGATCTGACGATTTTTTTCAAAGTTGGTATAATAATTACACGTACAAAGAGCTACAACTTTTATTTGAAACATTTCTCTGGGAAAATTCATTTAAGGGCACTTTTGGTGGAGGGGTAGAGGTTAGGTTTTAATCTAAATTGCTATTTCAGTTTATTATACAATTCTATCATCTAAATAATGTTAATATGAAATAAATAGATGACCGAAATTCCGAGTTTCAAGAAAATTAGTAAAACGGAAGTGCGCTTTTACTGAACAGTTTTTTCATTTTTCAACGAATTTCATTAAATTTGTTACAAAAACTATAAAATTTGTCAGTTATAATGTTGAGATCTGGAGTAGGAGAAAGTTGTGTGATTGTTTCACACCAGATTTTTTTTTTTTTTTTGTTTCCTAACATATTCAGCTAGTTTTTTTACAATATAAAGATTCATGGAGAATTAATCCACGTTGTTCCTTCTTATGATGAGGGGGTTGTTAATAATCCGATCTTTATGATTATATTTAATTGTAATTTGTTACAATGGTTGCATTCAAAACAATATCATTTCTTTTTTATTTTTTCCCTATCTAGTTTTCACACTCAGATAAATATAATTATTAATGAAAAAGGAAAACATTATGTTAATGTACTTCCTGTTTGGATTGATAGCTATTGTGAGGGTATGTACGTATGCCCTCGTGACTTGAAAGCTTGATGATACAGATGTAACTAACTATATAATCTTATGGAGAAAGTTTTAGTTATTATTAGTTTTAGAGTTGTGTTGTTTTTTTTATTTTTATATAAAACTAAACTGATACATATATGGTACTTGTTATCAACTTATCTTTGAATCTACTGGTAGGGTTTATTTAGTTAATTCTTATTTCGTATATTTTTGTAAGATTCAGTTATCTACGTAAGTCTTTACATTACCTTTTGTTTTTAATTTCTATTATTGTTTATAAGAGTAAATATTGTAATTCTTATCAGATTTTCGTAAAATAGAATTTTTCATTGGAAATATATGTTTTGAAGAAGTCCTCTGAGTACGAAAAAAATGTTGTTAGTTAATGGTTTGCAAGTGTTTGTGTGTGTGTGCGTTTTTGTACATTTGTGAAAAAAAAAAAATTTTCTTTCGGGGAAAATTCAAGTTTGTGGGATTCTTAAGGTCCTAAGTTGTGACTGCCTTTTTTCTGGCAGTTTTAGTACAAGTTCGTTTTGATAAACTATATTTATTTATAAAAAATTCTAAGTCGCTACATAGGTGTGTTAAGCTCTTATAACCTACTTAACCATAAATATTTCAAAAATAAAATGAAAATGGAAATTCTTTGTTACTGCCAAGACAGGTATACAATAACCATATTGACCTAGCTAAATAATTCAAAATAACCATCAAATTATAAATTGATTATGAAGATTCATGGATAATTATAAATCAATACCTTTTACACAATTCTAAAAAAAGATCATCACCCCTGAACATCGAACACAGGTAAATAAATTTGCCTTACATGGCAACAGATCCTCACATAATTAATATTACAGTAAATTATATTGATAAAATTTTAGAAACTGTCCAAAATTGTTTACCACATTTTTTTTTTTTATTTCGTGGTGGCCATATATGAGGAGGATCCAGTATACATAATTAATCAGATATTTCTTGCCCGGATTCGATGGACTGGCCATTGTAACAGTATATGTTTATGAACCTCGAATTATCCTCGCAATATACAAACACATTTTTAGGACAAACCTAGAAATGTACATAAAAATGTTCACACTTTGAGGCAAAGTTCAACAGTTTTCTCCGTATATGGGTACGATTTCATTTAGTTCATATAAACTATATAATTTTGAAAGGAAGGTGAACTAATATCTAATAAAGACGGCTAGTATTGGTGCTGGGGTATAAGGGGATCATGGGAAATGAAATAGCCGACCAACTGGCCAGGGAAGGAGCGAATACTCCCTTTCTTGGGCCGGAACCTGCTCTAGGGGTGGCCAAAAGTATGGTGAGAGCGGCTCTGAGAGACTGGACTCGGAGGGAACATAACCGATACTGGAGGCTGAGTACTGGGGCAAAGCACGGCAAAATGGTCATGCCAGGGCTGTGTGAAAGAAGGACCAGATACATCCTGGGTCTAAGCAGGTATCAGATTTCTCTGATAACGGGCCTGTTTACTGGGCATGGCAGGTTCAAAAAACATCTACACAAGGTGGGGTTGGTGGATGTAGAGCCCTTGTGCAGACTGCGTCAGGAGGAGGAGGAGACGGCCTCTCACCTGTTG
Organism: Triatoma infestans; assembly: GCA_011037195.1. Taxonomy (NCBI): domain Eukaryota; kingdom Metazoa; phylum Arthropoda; class Insecta; order Hemiptera; family Reduviidae; genus Triatoma; species Triatoma infestans. The sequence continues at coordinate 4,278 of JAAEAF010004602.1, read as the reverse complement.
TTTGCTTGCGTCGCAATTGGCAGACTAAGGTACGAGATTTTCGGCACGCAGAGACCGGAGGAAATTGTGCTCCAGGAGGGACTGGTGGGGAAGGTTTTGGACCTCAACTACTAGGTTTGAGGGGTTGGCACAATAAGCCTTAATGGGAGGCTGCAGTGCCTGGGTCTTGGTCTCCCCCTGCATCATTCTAATATCTAATAAAAAATTGTAACTTGATCGAAAATTCGACATTTAGATTTAATCTGGGAAAATTGCCCAAAAGCCAGGTCATTGTTTAATAGTTTTTAGTTTCTCGTACTCCTAGTCAGAGGAAGTATTGTAATCGTTTCAAATTTTGGATATCGAGTTTTCAGCGGAATATCCGTTTTGAGAGGTCCCCTGAGTCCAAATAAGTGGTTTTTAGCAAATGGTCAATATGTGTGTGTTGGACTCGTACATATGTGAACAGCACTACTCAAAAACAAAAAACCGTAGAAAGTTGAAACTTGATATTCCGTTTAGGTATCACCATGGCATCTGACAGTGGGGCATGTATCAAAATCTCAACGGAAGTACCACTTTATCTGATGTTTTTTTGCGTGCTTTCTCAAACAAATGGTTCGACGATTTTTTTCCAAGTTGTATCAACTAGGACATCACAAAAGTAGTTACAACTTTTATTTGAATTTTCTCTGGGAAATTCATTTAAGGGCAGTTTGGGCGAAACGGGGGGGTATCAGGTTTCATTAAGTGCTATTTCAGTTTCTTAACCACTTCTATCATCTAAAAAGTGGAATTGAATTGAATATGTGGTGAATAATTCCGGTCAAAACAAATCTGGATACCTGGGCAGGGGTTACTTTTTACCTATTTATAACTGATTTTTTCACGTTTTTCGCGATTTCCAAAACATGCCTCTGGATTTTCTTGATAACTTGCCTAGCAAAAACAAACATAAAAATCTATCTGTACAACTTTGATTAAAAACATTTCTCTGGGAAAATTCATTTAAGGGCATGTTTTTTTCTGACTAACTTTTGGTTTTTCTCTAAAGTGGTATCATAGTTGATTATACAAGTCTATCTTCGAAACAAAACTAATTAGAAATAAATAGATGGCCAAAATTCCGAGTTTCAAGAAAATTAGTAAACCGGAAGTGCGCTTTTACTGGTCAGATTTTTTCAGTTTTCGACAAATCTAATTAAATTTGGTCCACAAACTATAAAATTTGTCATTTATAATTTTGAGAACTAGAGTAAGAGAAAGTTGTGTGAGTGTTTCACACCAGATTTTTTTTCATTTTGGAATGTTTGAAAAAATAGGAAAATTTTATCTTTTGAAGTGTTTTTAGAGAATGTTTGTGCGTGAATAAAATATCTTAAAAAAAACGGAAAGTCCCAGAAAGCTTAAAGTTTGTAATTCAAATTCAGTTCAGGTATACTTCCACCGTATCTGAAAAGGATTTTGAACATAATTCATCAACCGGAAATTGTGACTTTACTGAATGTATTTTTTCATTTTTTTTATGATTTTCTCGAAAATGGGTCCAACTATTTTCTTTAAGTTTCATATTTTATATATACACATGGATCCCTGTCACTTGTATTTGAAACATTTTCCTAGGAAAATGTATTTTTTGTTTGTTTTTAGCGGAAACAGTAACGTTAAACTTCCGTTATTTAGCTATAGCTCGGCAACTTACAGTTGTGAAACCTAAACGACTGTTAAGCTCCGCCCATTGCTAATGCTTTCTAGTAGCTGTGACGTCATTTAACTCCGCCAAAGGTTTCACAACTAAGTTACCGTGTTTATACCACTTCAATACATGTTTGTCCCGCTTATATAGTATTAATATATATTAGAAGTATTGGTAGAATTCCAAATTTGAAGAAAATCGGTCAACCGGAAGTGCAGCTTTGGAGACTTTGATTTTGTGTTTTTGGAATTTAAATACCTCACAGTCCCAGGACTATGATCTGCGGAAATGGATTCTATAAGGAAGATCGCGCAAGGGAAAAAATTGGTAGGTTCTCTGAATTCCATTCTTTGGAATATGGAAATAAACCTTGAAACCAAAAAGAGAATATTTTATTCCTTTCTATTTAGGGATCACCTTATATGGATCGGAGATGTGACCATTAAAAGAAATGGTTTCAAAGAAGCTACTGGCCTTGGAAATGGAATTTTTGGAGACGAAGTTTGTGGCATCTCCAGGATCCAAAGAGTTAAAAATGATGAAATAAGGACAATTGTTGGTGCCAAGAAAACATCGTTTACACAATAGAGTATAGAAGGCTGTTATGATATGGCCATGTCAAGAGGATGGTGGATGAGAGATATAGAACCAGTTGAGCGAAGAAAACTAGGGCGGCCAACGAAGAAATGGATAGAGGAAGTGAAGGAGAGTACGGTGGCGAGTGAACTGAGGGATAGGGATTGGAACGATAAACAGCTCTGGAGAGAAAGTGTTTTGGGGAGCGGCATATGATGTTATTGTAAAAGCCGCAAAAGAAAAAAGTTCTGGAATTTTTTGGAATTATCTCGAAAACGTGTATAAAGATTTCCTTTAAATTTGGTATGCTAACTGCGCAGATATTAATCTATCATTTTAATTGTAACATTAACATTTTTTTTTTTTTTTTTGTTGAAGTTGTGCGGCATTTTTGGCAATAATTTTCAAACGTTATACACTGGTGGTTCAGTATTTTGATGCGCTCTTACTTGGCAACAATATAATCATTGCTGTTACCCGCCAGGTTATCCCCACACCATCTGTCAAAATTTATCATTTTTATTAAATTCGTAGGAAGCCCGCAAGGGGTATCTGTGAATACAGTTAATTGGGAAGTCGACTCCAAGGGTTACAACAGCTCTGTACTCCATGCACTTCGTCAGAACAGTACACAATACACTTAAACTACATACACTCTACACTACAGACAAAGACAAACACAGTAAAACTAGGGTTCCGTCCCTAGTTAATTGGGTAAGCCAAGGGAGAAGGAAGGGATTAGCTCAGTGGTAGCATGATGGACTAGCGGAAGTCCCGGGTTCGAATCCCTGCATGCTGCCCTTAGATTTTCTTTCCTTACGAACCTCTACAACTCACTGTACGATGATGAGCAGTGTTTGTAGCTAGAGAACGTTGTTTGGAGGCCGGCAGTGCACTGAGAAGACTCGGGGGGTGGGGAAATAGATCTTTCAGGTCGCACTACGATAATCCCCTACAACAATCTACAACTACTTTTAGGAATAAGAGAAAGCTGTGCGGAGTGTTTCACACCAGATTTTTCATAATTTCTTTGAATCCCCCATATAAGGAGGAACCTTATAAAAACCCAAATTTAGCCAGTCCTTTTTCTCTATACAATTAATGTAATTTATTGGTAATTCCATTCTATTTTAATTGCTACCAGAGTGCGTGGAAACGTTTTCCAGTATCTTATTGCCTTTAAGTAGGACATATTGCGGTTGTTGAGATGTTTGAAATTAAGGTTTCGGAGGAAATCATGCGTTAAGATATTGTAGTTAAGAAAAAGGTTTTTTTATTTTTTTCTTGACACCTTTGAAATTCAATAGATTTGTTTCATTGTTTCTTTACAAATAATTATTAGAGAAGGAAGTTTCACTTGCCCATATATAAGTAAACAACACAGATCTTGATCTTATTGTCACCACCATTATTTTTGTACATTCCTAATTTTCCCACTATTATATCAACATATTTATATATTTCAGTAATGACTATAGTGAACAAGTATTCTTTTAAATTTTCCCACTAAATTATATTTTTCACTGTTATTTTTTTTCTTCATATTTTTATTATTACTTTAATTTCATTCTAAGTCTTTTAAAGGAAAGATTGCGTCACTTATTTTATTTTGCGTCAAGCTTTAGTGTTGTGTCTAACTATATTGGATTGACATATTTTAATAACCTGAAATTTCTAGAAACCAGGTGTTTTTGAAACAAATCCCGAGACGGAATGTAAATTGTTGGACCAATAATTATGCATATTAAATTCAAATTTTCCATTTTTTGTTTTAGAATTTTTTTTTCCATAATACTGACCATAATTTTCCTTGTTTTTAATTAAACCTTTCGGCATTTGTAAAGTTTTTTTTTAGATGGAAATAATCTATACTAGGAATTATACTGACGTTATTCATCGATATGGCAATAATTGTTTGATAACGCTATTGTTCTTATATTATGCGACAGACAATTACACTTTGTCAGATTGTTTGTGTTTTTTTTTGTTTTTTTTTTACATTCTCTTACTCCTAGTAAGAGGAAGTA
>JAAEAF010004601.1:0-35547 GCA_011037195.1 Triatoma infestans | reverse complement strand
AAAAAAAAAAAAAAAAAAAAAAAAAAAATTGAAAAAACTTATTCAGCATCTAAAGTCGCATTTCCGGTCAACCGATTTTTTTCAAACTGAGAATTTTGGCAACTTATATAATTCTATTTAATATTATTTAGGTGTGTAATGACATATCAATGTCATAGCAATGTCAAGTGGCTCCAGCCAGCCGCTATCTTCACAAAAGATAACAAGAAGAAAGGATAATTTATAACTAGTGGCCCAGCCGGCCGCTGTCTTCGAGACAAGGGACGCGCCGAACAAAAAGCCTTTTCAATACAAGGGTCAATACATCAGTATCAAAGACAAGCACCGATAAAACCCTTTTAAACAAGGATCATTATTGAACAGAAGCCACCTGGCCGATTCAAGGCTACCAGTCTTTGAAAATCACCGATGGGCGGCCATCTGTCGCCAAAGCTGGCCACTGACCTAAATCACACTGGTCACCGACCTGGCCAAGGTCGCACACTACGAGAGATGTCTTAGTGTGAGTACTACTTACACACTTGACAGTGTGTGAGTAATACTAATATAAACTTCGCTCCACTGGAGGAGGGGATCAGTATTATCAGTATTATCATTACAATTATTAGCATTACAGTTTCAACGAGCAGCATTGAGTTCTGCGAGCGCGTCCCTATACAAGGTTAAACTTATAATTATTCTATCAAACATTTCATAGTTGTGCATATTAGTTTTATTTATTTTAATCATTTAAAATTAGTTGTTGTTTATCTCTTTAAATTATTTATTTATTTCTAACAGCTCATATAAATTGTAGTTACCATTTCACACATTCAAATTATTGTAAAAAATATAGTCTATTTTTGTAATTTTAGTATTTCTAGTTATAACTCTCTGAAATCTCTAAACTAACTTCCGCCTAATAAATCCCTCTTCAAGACATCTGACTTCATATCTCTGGAATCCGAGAATCGATTCCACTACAGGTGACAGAATTGTATAGCACATTGTTGAACGGAAATAGTACATAAGAAAAAAAAAAAAACATAACCCCATACCTCCCTCAAAAATGCCCTTAAATGAATTTTCCCGGAGAAATGTTTCAAATAAAAATTGTAGCTCCGGGATATATATAAAGTTTAAAGAAAATCACAAAAACTGAGGGAAAAAAAAAATACATTCACTAAATGACACTTCCGGTTGATAGATTTTGCCAGAAACCTAAAACAGAATACCAAGTTTGAGCTTCCTATTTTTTGTTTGAACATTTTTTTTTAGATGTTCTTTTCACACAGATTCACACGTACAACACACACATACAGACCAATTTTTTTAAAAACCACATTTTCGGACTCAGGGGACCTCAAAACATGTATTTCCGGTGTAAACTCAATTTCGAAGATTTGGCAACATCGCAATACTTCCTCTTACAATTATTAGTAAGAAAAAGTAAAAAATAAAGTACATAGACGAAAAATTGTATTGAACTAATTCGCAAAAGAAATTAATTATTTACTAGATATATATTACCGATATAAATCACAATATGAATCTCTATTTACAGATTAATTAAATGCAAACCTTTTAGAGTATCTCATATTTTAAATTATGATTGCCAATTAACAAAATTCATTCAGAACATAACTCAGAATTTTCCAACCTAATTATTTCAATATTTTGAACAAAAAAAAAATAAATTAATTAATTAACAATTACTAGTTGATATTGCGATGCCTCTAATATTGGAAAATCTGTTACAAATAATAGATAACAAAGTAAAGAAGATTTATTCAATTTTTTAGTCAATCATTAAAAGTTTTTTAAATCAAGGATATTTTACTTTTCTATTAAATTAGTTTAATATTTAATTTAAAAAATTATGTAAATAAAATAATTCATAGAAAATATTGATTTAACTTTTGTTCTCAAAGGAGTTATTGAAAGAACTTTTCTATTTCCATTTTTATTATTTTCAATTTACGTGAGTTTTATAATAAGATTATAGGTATGATATTTCTTCTTTTGAATAGAGTACTGCTTTCAATTAATGCTGCTTTCACACATACACACACAATTTATATATAAAGACATATAGGTAATTCATAAATGTGTTGGTGAAGTGGAAAATATTATAACGTTTTTCACTCTAAACTAGCTACTTTTAAGTAGGTTCGTATAGATAAAATACTCTAAACTTCAATAAAGAAAACATCAATTTATTGTTATACACAATAAATTACAAAAAAGCAGCACTTAATAATAATTAATTCACAGTTTAAACCACAAAAGTTCACTTTGTTCACTTTTTATGCACTTTCCACAAACGTACATTTCGTTTATAACTAGAAAACTCTGCAAAACTCTCTGCGGCCCCACTATTTATACCGATGGAGAATCTTCTAGAATCTTCTCAATCCTTCCAGAAATAACTAACTGGCGAGTCGCCAGCGCCTCGTAACGGCCACTAAGAGAACTTGAGTTTCCTACTTCCTCTCCTACATGGCACCACTGGCTGCAGTCACAATATTTAGATTGCTTTGATAATAGTTAATTATTTTAAACAATTTAAACGAATCATATCATTCGTGATTATATAAATTACAATCTAAAAATAAAATTAATAGGTAGTAAGTTTTGTGAAAAAGAAGTTATTTTTAAGTATAAATAAAGTTTGAGTATTTAAAGTCAATGCAGATATCCTAGCCTTCAAGAAGTCCAACGAGTCCTGATCAAGCAGAAAAGATCGACATGGACAATATCGAGAAGTGTATCGCCTACTACCAGAAGAAGTAAGTACATGGAGCAGTTCGATGATACAGAGTTCCAGGTCCGGCGGGGGCTCTGTTTTGGTTCGAGAGGAACCATACCGAACAGAACGGCAAAATTTTTTGACACGGTCGTTATGGACCAGAGCATGACGTTACTCAGTGAGCTCATTCTTATTGACTCACTAGCGATTATAAAATAACCATATTTATTAAGTGACAAATCACTTTTATTAGACTTAATTAGAGTTAAATGTGTTTGTTTTCTTCTTTTTTTTAAGGTATTCTACGTTACGTAGTTCCTCTCGACTCAAGCTGGTTTCTCCATTTGTCTCTGTCATGAGCATCCGATTCTGTTAGACCGTATCCGGTCATAGCCTCTTTAACTCCTTCCTCCCACCTTGTTCTGGGTCTCCCTCTTTTCCTCCTTCCTTTTATTTCCCAATCAAACACTGCTTCGGTATTCGGTCATCTTCCAACATAAGCAAGTGTCCAAACCATTTCAGTTGTTTTAATTCTATTGCCTGGAGGATATTGTCATTTAGCTGTAGCTCATTTCTGATATCCACGTTCCTTAATCTATCTTTTCTGGATTTCTTGCCGATCTTCTCCAGTAGTCCATTTCGGTGGCTAACAATCTTCTTCTTTCATGTTTATTAAGGGTCCAGGTTTCTGCACCGTACAGAACTTTACTTTCAAAAACGATGCTGTATATAAGACGCTTAGTGCTCATTGAAATATTTTTACTCCAGAGTTTAAACCACAAAAGTTCACTTTGTTCACTTTTTATGCACTTTCCACAAACGTACACTTCGTTTATAACTAGAAAACTCTGCAAAACTCTCTGCGGCCTCACTATTTATACCGATGGAGAATCTTCTAGAATCTTCTCAATCCTTCCAGAAATAACTAGAGCGAGTCGCCAGCGCCTCCTAGCCACTAAGAGAACTTGAGGTTCCTACTCCTCTCCTACATGGCACCACTGGCTGCAGTTACAATATTTAGATTGCTTTGATAATAGTTAATTATATTAAACAATTTAAACGAATCATATCATTCATGATTATATAAATTACAATCTAAAAATAAAATTAATAGGTAGTAAGTTTTGTGAAAAAGAAGTTGTTTTTAAGTATAAATAAAGTTTGAGTATTTAAAGTCAATGCAGATATCCTAGCCTACAAGAAGTCCAACGAGTCCTGATCAAGCAGAAAAGATCGACATGGACAATATCGAGAAGTGTATCGCCTACTACCAGAATACTACCGTATAGAGCAGTCCTATTACTTTTTCCCTTCCCTTATTCTTCTGTCCACCAATAACCTCGAACCACCTCCATTTTCGACTATGGATCCCAGATACTTGAAGCTGCGTGTTATCTTTATCTGTTTTCTTTTATCCGTTAATATCTACATATGTGTGCACATGTTTGTATTTTTTGTATCGAACTTACTTTATTTTGTGACTTGTCCTAGTTGATTGTTCAATACGCTGTGTTCCTTGCTACTCAACCTAATTGAGCATTCCCATTTAGTTTTCTATTTGTTTCTCTCCGTTAAATTAATATTTACGTAATAGTATTGAATAGCTACCACACACACACGAGCACATTCTAGAGGCTTTTTTTTTTTGTTGTAAACAGCGACCCATCACTTACAACATGATATGTTATGCTTAACATTTAAAAAGTTGAAATAACATAAAAAGCATATTGTATCGGTTAATCGAAATCTTAGTCTACGTGCATTAATTCTTTTTCCATAGGTACGACTTTTACCAACCTAACATAATTACAATCTGATTGAAGAGAATGCAAAAAATAACTTGAGGAAGTTAAAGAATCTGCTAAGAATCACTCACACAACTTTCGCTCACTCTAATTAATACAATTTTATCCAGAAATCCTGTGCAAATTTAAATTTAAACTTCCATGTGAAACACAAAAATGTTTCAAAACAAATGTGATACGTTTCTATTTATCCAACAAGCATTCCAACTTTAAAGAAAATTGTTATAACCGTTTTCAAGAAATTGCCAAAGCTAAAAAAAAACTCTTTTCATCAAATTTTGAATTCAATCAATGCATCAATGTGTATTGATATTACTTACGTGGCCGACCATTAATTATACTGAAGTTATACTTTAGAGGAAAGCATAACCCTCCTGTTCCCCCAGAACCCCTAAATAATCAATTTTTCCTAGAAAATCTTACAAATAAAAGTGATCGGTATTTATGTTTGTAGATAGTATACGAATTTTAAAGAAAATCGTTGGAGCCATTATTGAGAAAAACATGAAAAACTGTAAAAAAAAAACCACATAGTTAAGTCGGACTTCTGGTTGATGGATTTTGTCCAAAATCTTCATGTATATTCGATGGTAGTACCTAAACGGAATTCCAAGTTTGAGATATCTGCGACTTTTCATTTTTAAGATTCATTTAAAAGAATTGTTAAAACGCACACACACAGATCACTTAGCTAAAAACACTGTTTTCGCATTCAAGGGACACCAAATCATGTTTTTCCGGTCAAAACTCAGTTTCGAAAAAGTAAAAAAAGTAAATAGAAGTTAAAGAGAAAGAACTTCCAAAAACAATTGGCCATCATGAAAAGTTCAAGGAGTGATGGGGTAGGCAGCAACAGAAAAAGGAAAATGTAATGGAAATTGTAAGTATAGTAAATTCTCTACACATAAGCAGGACACAATCCAAAGCTCAACCGTACTAACATCCGTTTAGATACTATGGAAAGTCAGGTTGACCTTTTTGTGACTCCGTTTGAGATATTTTTAATTTTTCTCTTACTCCTCCTAGTAAGAGGAAGTATTGTAATCATGCCATATTTTCAATATCAAGTTTTCCACAAAAAATCGCAGAAAGTTCAAACTTGATATTCCGTTTGGGTATCAGCATGGGACCCGACAGTAGGTGATCTGTCAAAATACCTCTACCGAAAGTTCCACTTTACCGAGTGTTTTTTTTCACTTTTTTCCAACTTCCTCGAAAAATGGCTCCAACGATTTTCTTTAAATTTGGTATATCAACTTTACAATGTTTGTATACAATGATCTACAATTTTTATTTGAAACGTTTCTCTATAAAAATGTATTTAAGGCACTTTTAGGGGAGGAAGGCTTGGGTAGGTTGTCCTCTCGATTATATTAGATTAGATTCTATGGGGGAATTGGCTCTTCAGCCTGCGCCACCGCGACCCTAATGGGTCTACTGTGGCACCCCTATTATTATTATTATTATTATTCAAAGAAGGGGAGGGCAAAACCCTTCGCTATCCAAAGCCGCCCTGGGCCCATATCGCTACCTAAAAAATAACAACTACTGGGTCTGATACAGAAAGTCCGGCCTATGTTTTACCCATCTAAGTTTTCACCACAACCAACGAAAACAAATCGACCAAAACCTAGAAGACATAACTTATAGAACGCTCTACCGACAATCCTATTCCTGTCCGAAGATCCCAAACTATTCTCTTCACAGTCCAAACCCTCAACACTCCGTCATCAGATGCATGGGTGGTTCCTCCTCATTCTCACAACTCTACACAGGTGTCGCCCATGAGTTCCCCATTGCCATAGAGACATGTCTTCTCCTTAAACCACAATGCCCAGTGAGGAAACCAACCAGATGCTTGAGAGAGGTCCGTGAAAGACAACGGATCCCGCTACTCAAAGCTCCGTCCGGACCCCCAATGAGTATCTTAGACTGCCGACAACCTACTACATTCATCCATAAGGAAGAGTGCTGTGAGGTCATCCACGTCTGGAAGCCAAACATGTGCCAGAAGACAAACCAACAGCAGGCTCTGGACCAATGAAAGGGAGAGAGGCAGCTCATTTGGCAAACCTATCCACCTCTCATTCCCAAAGATTCCCATATGACCTGAAACCCAGACCAGAAGCACATCATTCAATGAAGAAAGATCTTCCAGTCTTTTAGAAAATTCCAACACCAATGGCACCCCTTAAGTTGGAGTCCCTACCCCAGTCCTGTCCCTTTGACGAACTGAGGAGTCTGGGGAGGCTCCCAGGTGGTCAATTTAGAGCACCTGCTATCAGGGCACACTCTCGAGCCCTGTCTGTTTTAATAGACTTAATAGACCCGAGAGAGAGAGGTTATCCTCTAAAATTTCGAGTTTGAAAAAATTAGATGATCGAAAATGCGTTTTTACTAAAATGTATTTTTCAGTTTTCTAGTATATTTTTTTTTTTGTACTATCTTGGAAATTTTCTCAAAAATGGCTCCAACGATTTTTTTTTTCAAACATTTTATATCAACTACACATACAAAAATCTACAACTTTTATTTAAAACATTTCAATGGAAAAATTTATTTAAAGGCACTTTTGTGAGGGAGTGAGGGTGGTGGGATTAGGTTTTCCCTCAAAAGTGCTATCACACTTGATTATACAATTCTATCATCCGGAACAAAATTAATTAGAAATAGTTTTTGTGGTGGTTGGTTCCGCAGAGCTGGAAAACATCAGAGACATTTTCCACGGTAGCCTGCTTCATTTTTGTTGTCATCGACCGGTTTCGGGCATTCGCCCATCTTCAGGATGCGTTTGCTTGACCGTGTGATCTGATAACACAGACTTGCACAAAGCAAATTCAGTTTATACACTTCAGGACTGGGGTAGGGTCTCCAACTTAAGGGGTGCCACACAACAGACCCATGAGGGTCGCGGTGGCGCAGGTTGAAGAGCCAATCCCCCATTGAATCTAATCTAATCTAGAGGACAACCTACCCGGCCCCTCCTCCCACAAAAGTGCCCTTAAAAATGTATAAATTGAATTTGCTCTGTGCAAGTCTGTGTTATCACACTGTGTGACAAACGCATCCTGAAGATGGGCGAACGCCCGAAACCGGTCGATGACCATAAAAATGAAGCCCGGCTACCACGGAAAATGTCTGTGATGTTAATTAGAAAAAATAAATAGATAGCAAAAATGCCGAGTTTCAAGAAAAATTAATGAACTGGATATTGCGCTTTTACTGATTATTTTTCCAAGTTCAGTGCGTTTTCAGTTTTCAACGAACTCCAACAAATTTCAACAAAATTTAATATACAAACTATAAAATTTGTCAATTAAAATTTTTGTAAACTGGATTAAGAGAAAGAACTGTGTGAGTGTTTCACACCAGATTTTTTTTTCCACATATTAACACATACACACACACACACGTACAGAATATCGGTGATAAATATTTTCTTTGTGTAATCAGCGACCACAGAAAATACAATCGTGGTGAAAACACAATTTTGATAATTTAATACGATCGTAATTTTTCCTCTGTTAGCATCAAGAAAAAATAATATATATCAAAGTGATATACAATTAATAATTGTAGTAAAGAAATAAAAACGTTAGGAGTTACAACAAAATTGATAAAAGTATAAAAAAAAAAATATATATATATAATACCTCTAATGTATTTCGTTTAAATAACAATATAAAATTCCAGAGAGATATTGGTTGGTACAGTTGTGATGGCCAGATTTCCCCTAGGGCTTTCAATTGTAAAAAAAAAAAATTTTAGCTTCCCAAAAGGAAATAGAACTTATTTAAAATTTAAATTGAAAAATCAAATCCTGCTAAATGGTGTGTGTGTTTGGGTGAATGTGCGCTTGCGAGTGTGTACGTGTGTCTCTAATAGAGTGATCCATTTGCAAAGAAGTCTAATCCAAAACCTGTCAGCGATCTCCCCTAGCGTTGAGTTAAAAAATATTGTGTATACTCCCACTTTGAGTGTAAATGGAAAAATGTGACCAGTACTAATGTCCTGGCAAAATTTAAGTGCAATTATTCAACGAGGAATTTTTTGTTTTTTTTGTCTTTATCTTCTAAATGTGTTGGTATCGTTTTATGGATACCGGAAGTCGAAGTGAGGAGTAAGTGTTGTTAGTTAGAGAGATTAGAGAATTGTATATTAGGAAAACGAACTAGTGATTTATGAAAATAAACTATATTTTAACAAATAATTTAAAGTGTATTGAAATAGAAAAACTAAGATGCACAATTGTAAATGAATATAAGAATTATGAAATGAATATAAATTATTAAAGAAGTTGTGTTAAAACCTTAAATAGGGACGCGCTCGCGATGTGTGAATGGTGCTTCTGGAACTGATGTGAACTTCTTTCGTACTGGCACTTAACTGATTGAAAACTAACTTAACTAATGAACTTAACTGATGTATAACTCGTACTTAACTGATGTGGAACTCCAGTGGGGCGACGTTTATATTTGCATCACTCACACATCGGCTGATGTGTAAGTACGTGCCACACTAAGACATCTCTCGTAGTATATTGACCCTAGGGGAGGTCGGTAGTTAACAAAGGCTGTTTTGGCCGGGGTGGCGACGCTTTGTTAACAGATGGTGGCCAGGTGGCCTCTTGAGTGTACATTGACCCTTGTATGAAGGAAATACAAAAAGGGTTTTGCGGCGGTTCTCTTGACTGTATATTGACCCCTGTTTGAAAGGGTTTTGCCGCGGTTCTCTTGACTGTATATTGACCCCTGTTTGAAAGGGTTTTGCCGCGGTTCTTGACCTGCAGATAGCGGCTGGCTGGATCCTTTTCCATTTTTCAACCACTAGTTATAATTTTTAGATTTATTTAAAAATTATATCATCTTTCTTCTTCTTGCCATCACATCACAAAAAATACTAATTTTTTAATCTAATTGCTTTAGAATATCAATATCGCTTTTGCATAATTGTGTGAACCGAATTTATTTAAAACAGAATCATATAAATTATTCCCATTACCTCTATTTAATCAATATATTTACCTCATAAATTTACTCTATAAATTTTCCTTTACAAAGAGTTTCTATATAAGGAGAGTGTAGTGGAATCATTTATTGTGATTCCTATGGTATGTAGTAGATGTCTTGAAGAGGGCGGAAGTTAGTTTAGAGATTTTTGGAAGTTAGTGCTCGAATTATTAACACTGAATTTATAAAAATAGACTGTATTTGTACAATAATTTAAACGTGAGTAATGGTAACTATTAACAAGAAATACTTAGAAATAAAATAGGAGATAAATAACTAATAATTTAGAATGATTAAAATAAATGAACTAAGATGCACAACTAAGGAAATAAGTATAAATAAAAACTGTATAGGGACGCGGAAACTGCTGCTCGTATAATGATCTTGAAGACGTACTGAAGTATAATCATTCCCTCTTCCAATGGGGCGAAGTTTATATATTATTGTTAGCAACACTCACACCAAGACATCTGTCCTAGTGTGCGACCTTGTGCGATCTTGGTTAGTTCGGTGACCAGCGATTTAGGTCAGTGGCCAGCTTATCGGTGCTTGCTTTGATGTAAAGTATTGACCCTTGGTTTTGTTTGTTTGGCCGCGGCCTTGTCTTGAAGACAGCGGCCGGCTAGGCCACTAGTTATAAATTATTCTTTCTTTTGTTATGTGTTGTGAAGGTTTGACATTGCTATGACCTTGCCATGTCATTACATCAGACACCATGCCTCTTAATAACTTTTCCTTTTCTTTTTTTTTTTTGGAGAAAAGTAATAAAAAAAAAAAAAAAAACGGAGATTAAAAATAGGGAAGTATAATCGGAAATGAGTTTCTCTATTGTGTTTTATATTTAGGTTTTGAAGAAGCTATTAGAAGTTGTAGGAGTTTATTCTCCTTCTCTCCTATTATTGGGGAAAAGGAAAAAAAAAAAAGATTTGTCCTACCAAAGAAAATTGCAATGAGGTTTCAAAGTCAAGTGGTGCAAAATAGAAAAGGGGTTTGAGGAAAAAGTTAAAGGTAGGAATGACCTCAGCGGATGACTGTGGTAAAGGACTTTTCTCTTTCTTAATGAATAAAAGAAGAATTGGGACTTTCCCGCCTGTAAGGTGTTTTTGTATTAGTACCTTTAACAATGGAATTACTTTGTATGTATAAGAGACTTCCTGTATACTGTACTTTAAACAGACTATATATATATATATATATATATATACATATATCTGTGTGTGTGAGAGAGAGAGAATGAGAGAAACAGTATGTGAGTGCGTACGTATGTGAATGTGTAATTATAACTAGTAAGAATTCGGCGTGTTCACCGAGCAATAAATATAAAGGTTTCAGCTTGCGGGTGACATCAATAGGCCATAATTTATCACACTGACATTTAATATAATTCAACAACTTTTTTCTTTTTTTTTTTAGGCCAATTAGATTTTATAATTAAAAATAAAATAAAGACAGGAAAATGTTTGACATTTCGTTAGCTATGGCTTTTTATAAATTTGTTCCATCCAATGTTTGTTTACAATTGTTTTACAAGCAATAATTTATATAAAACGTGTTGTTTATTTACAAAATGGGAATATGTCCGTCTAATATTGAAATATTTTTTTTGGAAATCACATTAATTTGATGACATTAATTTTGTAAATAAAATAAGGGCCCTGTAATGGAATAAATATTGGTTAGCTGATATCAGCCGTATTAGTGGCACCATCGGGACTATACGCACTTTCAACCAGTTCATGCCTACCCTTTGTCACATCCACCGCGCTGTACTGACGAATTGGGCAACAAACTTCAAGCCTGGTAATTTTAGGGCTTTAGTGAATCTAAGAAAACAATTTGAAGTGTATAAAACCAACATCTGGAAAACCTCAGAACAACAACTAAGAAGTCAATTAACAGCCTGTTAACAAGTATTCCTAGAGCTTACCAACTATTATTGAGAAAACTACAATACAAATCTCAAAGATCAACTACAAGCAACTGTTTATTAAAGTATTAACTACATATTATGGACCAAAAATCCTTTTACCGACCAGAGAGTAATCATCAAGCAGCCACAGCTAATCGATAGTTGGAAGGCTAACCCATCTGGTCGTGGTTTACCTTCTCTATTGTCTGATGCTCAACTTGAGCAAATCCGCTTCAACATCCAATAACCACCGCAGTAACCTTGGCCGAGCCATAGATCTTCTATTGCCTTGATATTTTTCACGAAGGTGTTTCCAGGAACCCTTACTTCGCTCATTCTGTGCACGTGAACTAACCAGCGCAACCTTCCCAGTTTTAATGGCAATTACAAGCATCCTCTTCTTTATAGTTCAGATTGTTGTTCCAATTTCGGTGAACGCCGTTCACACTACTATATATCCCATAAATATATCTCAAAACTTATCTTCCCCAACAATTCACCTTAACTCATCCGTTGCAAATTGAAGAACTATTTATATATATTTTGAATTTTACCAGTCTGGTGAAGTGCTTATTACGGAGTATATTTCTAATATGGTTCCCCAAAAATCTGCTCCAAGATTTTGCTACTATTGTTTTTGTTGACTTCATTCTTAGACATGAGGGTAGCTTCTAAATATTTAAATGACATCATTTCTTCGAACTGTGTTCCCCATCAGCCAGATCTCCTAATCGTCTTGCTCTTCTTCTGATAGCACATTTTGTTTTGTCAGAGTTAACCATAAGTGTCTGCTACTTCTTTCAATTCTTTAAATGTGCTTTATATTGTTACTGCTGATCTTGATACAAGCGTCACTTCGTCTGCATAGTCTACATATTGCGTCAGTCAGTTGTAAATAATGCCTGCTTCTTGGATTTATGTTTACTTATTTGTTTTTTATTAAAGTAATTGTAGCTTACTTAAAACTGAAAAGATTACAGGCATTCTAAAGTACCTTATATATTATTATTATTAATAATGGCCCCAAAGATGTGGGTCCTAGACCAATATGGCTTCATCCCCTGATAAAAAAAAGTAAAAAACAAACGCTTCTAACAAGCCTACACCAGCAATCTACCAGTCCGAATACAATATCTTAAGTTATCTTTATTCTCTAAGCATTCTCCTAAGCGTTCCCTTCAGCCTTTCCATATATGCGGATCTCGTATCAGCGAAACATGGGCATTGACCTAGTTAGTGGTACACCGTTTCCCAGACCCTCCGAAACAGTTATGATATTAAAGGCTAGATGCCTTGTGTAAATGATGGGCTATCCAAGAATGTCCAGTCAATACAACTACTACGACACTTAATTTTATTCTTAGTCTTATATCTTTGATAAATCTCTAACCTATCAGCTTCCATATCTCTCCGATGCTTCGCCAGTTTCCTATTCCTCCATGGTTTGACTTCCCTGTTGCAAAATTGTTTAGTGACGGCTACTGCTGGTTTGTACAAAGAAGCGGTAAAATTGGATCCTACTTTAGCCAACTCATCCACTATCCAATCACCTCTACGACTGGGAATCACCTCCTGCATGTCTGGAGATCCAGAAGAACTCCACTCAGTTTCTGTGCGGGAAATAATTAAGTCTTCTCCTACCAATTAATTTACTGTTCCGGCACGCTTATTAAAATCCTTTAGTGCATATCTATGTAACCATTCATTAACGTTTGTTATGCAACCACGTAGCTTTATCAGGATTAATTATTTCTAGAAATCCGATAGGGTTTAAACCAGGTTACAAAAAAAATAATCCATAGACAATGCTTCCATAAAAATGTTTAATTAAAATGAATAATAGATAAAAGTGTTGGTTTTTTTTTTTTTTTTAATTATATTTCTGCTTTAATTTTTACATTCTCTATTCAACCGAAATTATATGAATTTTTGTTCATGCCTTCTTTTTTTATTCTTTCATTGTTCATAAAATTGCAGTTTTGAATAATTGTGTGAAAGTTTATAGAGTGTACAGTTATGTAATGATGATGATGGCGTACGCTAAAAATCCTAACATTTCAATGATCATCAATACCATTTTCATCAGATTACACACTTCTATTATGTTATATAACTGGTATTGAAATCAGAGTATCAGTTTAGAAACGAGCAAATTTAATTGTTTATTGTTTTTCGTTTTTTTTTTTTTTTTTTTGAACACCTCATTGAGGATTCTCTGTACTTAATAAAATAAATAACTGGAAATACAATAGTTCACTTAACAAAAATTTTATCTGTTTTGGACTGGTTATTCAGAAAAATTATCCATAAAGATTTTTTTAGTGTATGTGAATAGATAGTTCAGCACAAAAACTAAAAATTCGCAAACAATTCAAACTTTACATTCCATTCGGTAGGTATCAGGTAGCATTATTTGAAGCATTTTTCCGGGAAAATTCATTTAAGTGGGGGACTTCAGTGGGATGGGTTGGGGTATTATGTTTTCCTATAAGGAAAATATTTGTCAACCGGAAGTGGATCTTTATTGGCCATTACTTTTCAGGATTTCACTGTTTTAGAAACATGAGCTACCGATTTTTATTTTCCTAAACGTCTAGCATATTATGATCAACATCTAGCTATTATGAGCTTAGTGGAAAATGTTATAGTGGCATATGAACAAGGGGAAGTATTAAAGTCTAACTTCTGTGATTTGTCCAAAATATTTGATTGTATCAACTACACTGCACTCATACACAAGTTAAGAGAGTTTGGTCTAAGTAAGCGGGCAGTGCATCCTACTTAAAGCATAGACAACCGTAAAATTGCAATCAATGGAGAGGAATCTGAGTACCTAATACAGGAATTAGGGGTACCTCAAGGATCAGTGTTGGGGCCTATATTATTTATAATGTATATCAATGATCTGGCAGCAACTCTAGGTGGATCAGTGATCAACTACGCAGATGATACAACGCTAGTTTGTAGCGGAAAATATGAAGAAGAAGTAGAAAAAATGATGTTGTGTTTAATAGCTAGAGCATCACCTGGTTCTCTTCCAATGGCTTAGTGCTGAACCATGATAAAACACAGTCCATTACTGTCAGCCTTAAGAAAGGAGAAGGAAGAAATAACGAAGAGTCTATAAGGTTCTTGTTTGATTCTGGACCGGAAACTTCAATGGAAGTCGCATGTCGACCACCTGGAGAGCAAGCTTAACAAGCTTACATTTCTGTTTAGGCGAGTTGTCTCAATCCTCGAAAAGGAACCTCTGTATATGATGTACTATGGTATGATCCATCCATTGCTGAGCTATGGTCTGATACTATGGGGTTCGGCAACAAGCGCAAAGAGGATATTTAAAATACAAAAAAGAATCATTAGAATAATGTCAAAAGCAAGACCTAGAGATTCTTGTCATCCTCTCTTTCAACAGTGGAAGATATTGCCATTTCTTTGTCAATATGTGCTGGCATGTCTTATGGAAATAAAAGACAATATAATATGTTATGCAACTGCAGAAGAAAAGACGCACTACCAGCTTAGGGAGTCATAAAGATCTTTTGTTGCCAAATCTTAGGCTCAATACAACAAGAAGCTCTTACCAGAATATAGGAGTCCAGCTGTACAACCACTTGGAAGAAGACATCAAGAATCTTCCAAGCGATGAATTCAAGAAAAAGATAAAAACTTTGCTACAGGGAAAGTGTTATTATAGCTATCAGGACTTTTTTAAAGACGATTTTTCTTGATTTATTATAACAATGTTCTAAATTTATGACGTTCCTAATTTGATAATGTCAAATTTTACAGAAATAAAAATATTATTATTATTATTATTACATGCAGAGGTAGATGTAGATGTAGATTGTCGAAGGGGATTATTGCACTGAGACTTGAAAGATCTATTGTGCCGCCCTGGAGCCTTCTCAGTGCACTCCCAGCCTCCAAGCAGTGTTCTCTAGCTATAGACAACACTGCTCATCATCGTACAGTGAGCTGTGGAGGCTCCTAGAAAGAGAAAATCTAAAGGCAGCATGCGGGATTCGAACCCGGGATCTTCGCGTTGCCAGTCCAGTGCTCTACACTGAGCTAATTAATCCCTTCCTTCTTCCAATTAACTATAGATGGAGACTCTAGTTTGTGTACTGTTTTGTCCTTGTCTGTTTTCGACGACCTCTAACGAATTTCATCCAAATTTGGTGTACAAACTCTAAAATTTGTCAATTACAATTTTAAAAACTGGAGTTTATAGTTGGAGAGAAAGTTGTGTGAGTGTTTCGTACCAGATATTTTTTTTTTTTTTTTTAAAGTTTGTAAGTTAACTACACAGATATAAATCAATCATTTTTATTGGTAATATTTTTCTGAAAATAATTTATTTTATGTAGTTCTGCAGAAGCTTTTGGATTATATTTACTTATTTATTTTGTGGTTTTGCCGGTTTCTGCATTTTGCACCAGTTATTTTGTTTTTGGGGGCTGGGGAAAAACCAACATTGACATTATTGTTCCTTTGGCTTATAATTGCCTCCATCTGTCAACATGTTGGTGGAAAAAAAACCAGCCCTGTCATTTCAAATTAACATTTTTTTTTTCTTCATTCATCAGGCTTCTGCACCCTCTTCTTTTTCTCCATTCTCAATCCTTACAGAGATAAGGATATCTTCAATGATGCGGCTCCTGTTCTTAGTCATTTAGCCATGTCCTATCTGAAACAATTTTATGTTTTTTTATAAATATATATGTTGTTTTGATGTCCAGTATGAGTGAAATATACAAAGAACTGAGTATACGGAAAGATCACTCCTAATCCGAGTTATTTTATTTTATTTTTTTATCTTGAATTTGTGGAGTTAAATTTCAGTTCCTTTCTGTGGCATCTCGTACAGAATTGCTCGTGGTGCCATTGAAAAATGGCCAACACGCAAACACATATTATACTAGAAAAATATTGCGGGGCTGAGACATTCTAAGATTCGCCTCTCCAAGACTCGCACCAAACTATCTCCTCGGCAGAACAAAATAGATTGTTGTAGGGGATTATCGCACTGCGACCTGAAAGAACTATTGTGCCCGCGCAGCCTTCTCCAGTGCACAGCCAGCCTCCAAGCAGTATTCTCCAGCAACAGACAACTCTGCCCAACACCGGACAGTGAGTTGTAGAGGCTCCTAGGAAGAGAAATTCTAAGGGCAGCATGCTGGATTAGAACCCGGGACCTCCGCGTTGCTAGTCCAGCGGGCTACCACTGAGCTGATCCCTTCCTTCTCCCTTGGCTTTCGCCAATTAACTAGTAACGGAGACCCTAGTTTGTGTACTGTGTTTGTCCTTCTCTGTAAGTGTACAGGGTATGTAGTTTAGGTGTATTGTGTACTGTTCTGACGAAGTGCATGGAATGCTGAGCTGTTGTAACCCGTGGGGTTGTTACTCCCCAAGTAACTGCCCCACAACAGATACCCCTTGCGGACACATGCAGAGATAACAATTATTATATTTCAAATATGAAATTTTGTTTGGAAAATTTATTTTATTCAAAAATTATAAAGTTAAGCTTTTTCTGCAGAACCATTTCAATATAATTTATGAATTTCCTGGAGGCTATTGGTGGCGGTATGGCTTTTTCAAAAGTACTATTTTAAATTATTTATACGATTCTATCATGTAAATCATATTAATTAGAAATTCCATGTGTTGCCAAAATTCCTAGTTTAAAAAAAAGAAAAAGTTGAATGTTTTTATTCAGTAAACGATTTCAGCGATTTTACTGAACAGTTTTTGTTTTTTTTTTCAGTTTTCAGCAATTTTCTCCAAGAAGTGGTTTTGTTAAATTTAGTATTTTAACTATAGATGTATAGAGTACATATCACTCTTGATTGTAACAAGCGTGTATGGTAGGTTTTGGAGGTGGAGCGATTAGTTATGCTTCTCTCAAAAAATGTCGCCTTATTTAAGTTTAATTTCTACCATCGTATAACATTGAAGACATTTAAACGTATAATAAAAATTTGCAGCTCGTAGAAAATTTGCAATTCATAATTATAAAACGTGGAGTAAGAGAAAGTTGTGTGAGTGTTTCACAGACCTTTCGTTTTTCTACTTTTAATAAGGAAGAAAAAGAATACTAGAAGAAAGATAGCGAGTTATATTGTGAGAGTTTTACGAATAATTGAGGTTAGCTAGAAGACAAGAATGCATTGTCAGACTGAGGAGCCAGTAACCTGTGTAGAGACAGACAAACGTACCAAACAAATACCACTGTTGCCTGGAAGGTTTATTGTATATGGAAGGCATGTCTTGTTTGTTCAGCGTACGTCGTTAAAATGGTAGGAATACGCAGGGAGTGGAAATTAATGTATGAGGAATGAACTAGAAATACGCCTGGTGAAGTATGCCTGGTGCTAAAATAAATGTCCCACACAAAACTTACTCCGTGGTTCTTTTATGCAATGAATGAGAAATGCGGAGATTAGTGTTAGAGTTGTGCGTCTCAGGATTTCCACTGGGACGCGGATAAATAGAATACCGGAAATTATGAAAGTTTCTACAGCCTAAAACTCATTATCATCAATGAATTAAGATAGTTAAGGTTAACATTATATTATTTAAAAAAAAAAAATTTGCAAAATTTTAATGAAAATTACATTTTGCATAAATTATACTTTCATTATATGAACACAATTATAATTTTTGACTAGAAAACTTTGTCAACTAAAGCTAAAGTTATTTATTTGTGCCAAGCAGAAAGCTCCAAACTTGGAACCAGATACTACCAAAGAAATCATTCACTCAACTTACAAAGTTCTTAAATCATTTAAAAATGGATTACCAAATTATTACTTATGGAGGATCATGGAGTCCCCCAAAACTTTGCTTGCTCAAACTTAAAGATCTTCAAGTTTAAAATCCTTCCTCGAAATATGTTTCCCCCCCCCCCATGATAGAATCCCTCCCATGAAAGAGTTTATTAAACAATTTTACAAGCTCCATAGAAGATATAATACATGCAATTTTATTACAAATAATAACAAGATTTTTGATAATTAAATTCATAAATTTAGAAGAGTAATATATGGAAGATGATAAAATGTAAAATATTTAATGTATTTTTTAAGAAGCAACAAGAATTTATCAATGAATTGTTTGTGTGATAGGAATGAAAGGTGCTCTGATCTTTCCAGTAACAATAGCAAGCACAAGTGTTGAAATGAGTAGTTTAAGAAAATCTGTAGATAGCATATGCTTGTTAATTTTAACCTGGCGAAAGTATAGAAAATACTGTTAGAAATCTTTTGCATAAGGACAGTCCAAGAAAGTGTATAGGCAAGAATGACACCTCATTGCACCTAATTTACAGGGAATTAGGTACTCCATTAAACTCTAATAAATTATGGAAATTGTAAATGAATCTCGAGTTTCCCACTACTAATATCTCAGTTTTAGAAATATTTAACTTTAAACAATTTCTTTCCACCCAAGAAAATATTGAAGAAACTCATGTACGAGTAACACAATACTGTAAATCATCAGCATTCATCAAATAGTTGAAGTCACCGATCACTTGATCGATATCGCTTACATAAATAGAGAATATTAAGGGACCAAGTAGTCACCCTTGAGGAACTCCAGCCAGTAAACCTTTGCAAACTAGAAGCTATATTATCGATAATTACTTGCTGCTGTCTATTTCCAATTCCTTCATTGCAAGGGCATATTGGAGACTCTATTTTATTACACTTATTTAAATACTGTCGGCATGGGCCATATCCTGACAATATCTGAGTCAATAGCTAGTCTATTTCTAATATTATTTTCCTTCTATCTTTAATGTCAGGAAAGTATTTTTTCGTTATTCTCTCTTTTTCTTTTTGTTGCCATTTCAATTTTACTTTCGGCCTTTAATATACTTTTGAAATAAGTTTTTGGATATTTAGCATGGGAATATTCCATACTTGTAATTTGCACCTTACATTTTGCTAGATGATCTACGTTGATACGTACCTTGGTATTATTGTTACTTCTAAGGCGAATTTTAATTGACATTTAATAGAAAAAAGTAAGTAAAGGCCAAACTTGGACTCGGCCTGGTGTGGAGGCGATTTATGGAAAACAATCATTTGAACTTTGGTTTCAAAAATACGAGTTTTGAAGACAGTTAATCGTTCCATGAAATATTATGGGGCTCAGGTTTGAGGTGGTGTTTATTACGAGGAAATAGAAAATTTTGTTCGTTGTTTTATTAAAAAATTGTTTAGATTGCGCATGTTTGTCCTATCGGCTTTCGTAAATAATGTAATATACCAATTTTCACATATACACTCAAATTACATCTTGATTATATTGTTACAATATTTAATATGCCCAACCATAGACTATCGTTAATTGTAGCGACTCATATCTTGAATAAAAAATTTTTTTGGTGTCCAACCATATAAATAATTTACAGAAAAAAATTGGCTCAAATGAAATAATAAGTTTGGACTATGTAAATACATTTGATAGATGTTTCCGCTTTATTTTTACTAATATCAGAACTGGAATTCAAAATTAAATTTAAGGAAAATGTAAAGAAATATGATCTGTATCCGATTTATGGAGAGCTAAAATTTGTATTAGATGCAAACCATTACCTTAATTGTTATGTCCCATTCGAACAGATTAAATGGATAATGAAAGCTCGTGCTGGAATATTGAATTTAAGCCATCGGCCAGTTTTTCTGACTGATGAACTAGAAAATTGTGAAATATGCCGTGATTGTATTTTAGATAGGTCTTAAAATGGCTTCTCAGCCAATAGTTTTCGATATTTGGCACTTTAGACTTCTTAAATGGTAGACAGTGGCCTTCTTTGGCGAATTTCTGTAAATCTTTATATCAGTACAAAATGAACCATGTTTAACTTTTTTCTCTGCTTTTCGTTTTTTTTTATGTTATGCTTTTCTTTCCTCGATGAACTAAATGCAGTGTTTTTCTTAAAAATAATTAATATATGATTTTCTATGTTTTCTTCTCATAATAATATTACAAGACTCAACCGACTGTCGTTGTCCATGGTACATGTTTTTATAAATTAATTTCATTTTTCATTTATAAGGAATGTTTTGTTTTTGTACTTGTAATATTGTATATACATTACAGTTCTTTTGTATATGTATTATATATTCTTATAACAGAGGAAAACAAAAATTCTACTAATGGGCTAATGGTCATACACATACATGAGAGAAGTATTCTACATAATTTAATAATATACACAATACACATACATAAATGCCCATACATATATGTAGGATCTATTATTTAAACTGAACAAATTATTAAACTTTAAACATCTTTTTATTTACAAATTTTTAATAATCGACTTTAATAACAACGTGTATCTACTTGTCTGAAAAAATACCAGGCAACCTTCTCCTTTTTCTTTAACCTTCCCCAACACGCTGGAGTCAGAGCAATCCAGCGGCTGCTCGGCTTACTACAACCTTCCCATCATTTCTAATATCATATATATATAAACACATACACACATATATATGACCATATATAAAATAAAAATTAAAAAAATAATTCATTGTTCTGAGGGTTATTTAAAATCAATTTTATTAATAAACGTAAGAAATTTTTCTTTATTATCTTGATTAATCAATCACTTGATCTTGTGGTAGTGGCCACCTTTGACCTGATGTAATAGAATCCGAAGAGCAGACACAAACACAAAATTGGCAATCTAGTTACTCGCTACTTAAGTCTGCCTAGGCTAGAGTGGGAGACTCAAGTATACTATAAGGGCAGATATAAGGGCATTCTTCCTCCTCAGTCCTGTTCCCATTTCGGTACTAAGGGTTCTTTAAAGACTGTTCCTATCCATTCGGATATACCAGTCACCCCATGCAAGCACGAAGTCGTTTTACAAGAGAAGGATGTCACCACCATGAGAGGCTAGGGTGCAAAACAAAAACTCCCTCTCTTCCTTTCCTAAAGCCTTGGATACCCCATCCTTTCTGAACCGAGTCAATTTCTTTAATCAATGCCTTCCTCACCTCGGTACCTGGCTCCCTTCTCCCTTCCACCTCCTTCACAATCTTTACTAAATTAACCAACTTCTTACCTTTCTTCTTCCCCCCATTAACTTTCCAGGCATAGGGCAGTATGCTATAAGTACAGCTTTACAACAGTTTACGACCAGTTAACAAGAATCTTCTACTACCTTTCTCACATTTATATATCCCACCGCTGCCACCAATGTAATGGATTTTTTATTATTTTTTTTAATTCAATTCAAAAGCGCGTCAACATCTATGTTTATTGGCGCTCGGAGCCAAAATGACCAAAAAGACTCGAACCTGGATCCTCCGCGTGGGAGTCCAGTACCCTAACCACATAGCTATCCCTTCCCTTTATAATGAATTTGAGAAGGAAAGAAAATGAGTTAGAAAGAATTTTTGAGAAATAAACTAGAATATATGCTGAACACTGTATAATGAGAGAACAGACAAACTGCAAAGACTTTACAAGTATAACAGAAATTAGGTAGCGAGATATATATTGCTGACTTGTTGTTAACTGGTCGTAAACTGTTTGTTTGTAGGGCTAGCAAGGCTGGGTATGTAGCGAGTAACTACATTATCAATTCTGTGTTTCTCTCTGCTCTTCGGATCCTATATTATGCACTTCTTCGGAACATAATAAAAAATCTAATAAAGTCTATTATGATGGATGCCAGAAATATAAAAATATATTTCATTTGAAATTATCAAAATTATGAAGAAAATGTAACATTCCCTGGCAAAAGGGACTATACAGGAATTTGATCCAACTTAAACTGACCGAGTAGATTTAAAAGATTTCATAACGGGGTTAAGGTGGTTATCATATGGTAGATTGAGTACCATTAATTTATATCTAACCACCAAGGAGATTGATCTTTTAACCGATTTATATACTGATCCAACTTATCCTGAAAGAAAAATATGGAAAGTATTTGAGGAAGATGTAGAAAAAAAAATGTAAACAAAGAGGAAATCAAAACGTGGCCCAAAACTTCTTTAGACATTCCATTTCAAGAGGTAACTGGCAGATATGCGTTGCCAGATAGACCATCAAAAAAAAATGTGAAACAGTTGGTAATATGATGTGTGGATACAAATTGAAAATGGTAGAACAAAAGGTAGACCTCGCTGGAGTATTTCTTCGTATAGATGAAGAATACAGTGGTTACATAAGCAAGAAACTATATCCCGAAGCACTGGCCTTTGTTAACATATTTTTAACTGAGTTAGAATTTAATTGGATTTTTTCAATTATACATGAACCAATTTAAGATGATCAATTGGAAAGAATTCATTAAGGGTGTAGTAAACACACCAAATACATTTACTATCCTTAATTCATCATCATTGGGCACACATAGATGACATGATCAAAACTCTGAATGATTGTAGGGCTCCATTTGCATATAACGGAGTTGTTGAGGAGAGAAATTAGGTTTGATTGAGTGAACGAGATATGAAGACACTGTTATAATGTAGCTACAAGATTACAAACTGCACTGGACTTTATAATGAAACTGATAGAATAAAAGGTAGGAGTAGAGATATGACACGATGCGATGTATGGTTAGATCTGATAGATATCCTCTAGATAGATTCTTCCTGGCCTATATACACAGGTTCTCCCACTCTAGTCTGCCTAAGTCAGAGAGTAGTCTCTGTTAACCAGAGAGAGCCTCTTTCTCTCTGCTGGATGCCATTACATGCAGTATAAAGATTAGATGATACTAAATTTATATAGTTATTCTCTTATTGCTCCATGTCCTCCAGGAGCGCTATTTATGAAAGCGCGTAACATTTATCTAAGAAAATTCATTTAAGGGAGTATTTTAAGGGAATGGTGAATTTATGTTTAATCCTAAAGGATTATTACAATATATTAGATAATAATCTGTAATCTAAATAATATTAAATAGAATTAAATATGTTACCAATATTATACGTTTGAATGAAGAAAATCGATTGACCGGAAGTGTGTTTCTACTAAACAGTTTAAGTTTTCTAAGATTTTCACGAAAACGGTTTCAACAATTTTCTTTAAATTTAGTATATCGAATATACATAGAAAGAGCTATAACTTTTAAATGAAACTTTTCTCCGGAAAAACTCATTTAAGATAGGATTATGCTTCCTCTAAAGTGCTATTTTAGTTTATTAGAAAATTCTATTATCTAAATATTATTAATTAGAATTAAATATGGTGCAAAAATACTTATTTTGAAGAAAATCAGTTGACCGGAAGTGCGTTTTTTACTGGTTATTTCAGTTTTCTACAATTTTATCCATTAGAAACTCTCTGACGGATTTTAATAAATTTATTAAACCAACTATGGAATATGGAGACCAATCTAATTTTATTGGGAATTATTTCTAAGAAAGTTCATTTAAAAAAAGGTTTTTGCGTGATATGGCATATGTGTTGTATGCTAGAAACATATTTTATTTGAAAAATATTATTTCAAAAGTATTCTTAACATTCGCTGGCAAAAAAAGGGTACACCCAGGTGGAAGACTACAGTTACAGAAAGTGTTCAAATGACCTCGTTGGCTTTTTGTCTTTGTTACGCCCCCGAAACTGGTGCTACGGGGGGTACAGAGAGTCCGTCCAGCTAACCAGTGGAGAAGGGGTGGGTTAAAGAGGAAATAAGGTAAAATAAAAGAAATTAAAAATTAAGATTGGTCGCCACGTTAATTTTGTTTAATTTGAGTAGGGGAAAATTAACGAAACCCCTAAATTATAAATAAATAAAAAAAAGGAACCAAAAGAAAAAGGAAGAGGGGGTACCTAGAAATAACAATAAAAAAAAAGAAAAACAAATAATGATATATCTATCTATGTATAATTGTATTAACTAAAACCCAATATATATAAAAACAAGTTCCCTCAAAGAAAATACACAATTTTCTGCATCTACTCTTGAAAGATTCACACTTAAAACTTAAATTTCCCAATTATAATTATGATAATTATTATGATAACTTTCAATAATAGTAATTATAATAATTAATTAATCCTTCAGTAATGATAATAGGAAATAACTTAACTTAGGCCTCAATCATAGTAATAATATTAATCAATTTATCTAGCCGCACTTATAATAAAAATTACTTATTCTTCAATAGTTGTAATAATAATAATATCTTATCTTGTAATAGTAAAGATAATAATAACTTAGCTGGGTGCACCTAGTTGTTGCTCCAGTCCAATCTGTTCTTTTGTCTAGCTCCTGGTGTTTTCCTTGGGTCTCTCAGGTGCAGAAAAATCCCCTTCCGGGTATCGTTCGGCTGTAGATTGACCGCTGAACCTTCACTTCCAGAGGGAAGCGCCAAAGACCGGCGAAAAGCCGTTGGAAAGTCACCAACTAGGCTTGCTGGTATCTACAGCAAGCCAGTGCCGGGCACTGACTGACTGTCCACTCCAACTTGTTCACTTGCATACGCGCGCACCACTCACTACTACACTCGCATTGTCATTGTTTTCCCTATTTCTACCTTTACAATAAAAACAACCTAATAATCATTTATTTTTCCTTCTTTTTTTTTTAACATTCGACTCATAACATCTTTTAGAGTTCATGAACTTGGTTAGCATTGTGTACCCTTTCTCACAGGGGAGGATTTGAACTATGAAGAGAAGGCATTCTTTCAAGACGTCTGTTGTAGACATTCAGGCAGAACACTTGTTTTTCGCTCTCTTAGCATTAGTGCCTGTTCCACAATATATTAATAAGTTTATACATTCCTTGTGTTAATACTTGTGGTTATTATTTGTAATAGAATATATTTATTGTTAGCAGTGGTGACTACTTTCTTATTTCTGATACATCTCTCTCTTAAACAAATATACTCACAAGCCCTTTACAAAACCGTTCACGCCAAAAGTTACCACTACAAACTACAACACAATATCACCAATGACATTACACATATATAGTTTCCTCAAATTAAGAAGTCATTATTTTATAAATTTAGATTATCCAACTGATATAAAATTGAAGACAAGTAAATATTATTATTATTATTGTCGGGTGCCTAATGGCGCGGGACCTAAGCCTATGTGGCCTTTATCCCCCCGATACCCTCCATAGCCCCTTAATTAGTCTCCCCCGGTAGCTTACCGGTTAATCTACAATATCCCAAGATATCTCTGAACTCCAACTCGCCCAGGCAATCCTGCGAGAGTGGTGACCTCCCAAATACGCGAAACCTAGTTCCAGCGAAACAGGGACACTGACATTAGTAGTGGTACACCGTTTCCCTAACTCCGTCGTCGCAGTTCTGACAAATGGGACTGGACGTCCTCCCTATATTAAACAAGTGACTGGGCACCCAAGTGTGTCCAGTCACTATCCCTATCAGGGTCCTCAGACCCGTACTACCAAGGGACAGGAGATACTCCGAAGTTCCCTGCTTACTTGTCTTTATAAATCTTTTGGCTTGGAGGCACCCCTGCGTGTCCCCCCAGCGTTTCTCCGAAACTCTCGTCTCCCACAGTCTAATCTGTTTGTCACGAAACGTCTTTGTGACAGCTAGGGCTGGTTCGGGACCACAGAATGGTTGTGATGATCCCTCCCGAGCCAACTGATCTGCCCTCTCATTGCCCTCTATTCCCGCATGTCCGGGGTATCCAATAGAGGCGTACCGTACCCCTCCGAGCTAAAGCATTGAGCTTCCTCCGACATTCTCCCACTAATTTCGAACTCCACCAAGGCTTACTCAAAGCCCTTAGTGCGGCCTGGCTATCCGAGAAAATCCGCACTTCCTTGAACTCTCCCTGCCACTCCCCCACCAGGTGGCAGCATTCAATAATGCCCACCACCTTTGCCTGAAAAACCGTGGCCAAACTACCCAAGGCCACCGAACTCCCTCTATCCAACTCCTGAAACCATGCTCCCGCCCCCGACAGGCCAGTGCCCTCCTGCCTAGAGCCGTCTGAATAGCAGCGAATAATGCCGCTGCCCGACTCCGTTGGCCTCGTGAGGTTATCATCCCCTATACTACCAATAGTGATCTCATATTCTCTCTCAAATCCCCATTTCTTGCTCGTCTCATCAAGTTTAGACAGCAGAAATCGGTTCACTCGCCAAATCTCATCCTTGACCCTAGTGTGATCTCCCCGAAAGGTTCTCACCCATTCTCCCTTGCACCTCATTATGAGGTACCCTTTCATCGCCTCCACCACCATCACATACTGAAGAGGTGTTAGCCCCAACAGCATCTCCAATGCCACAGTTGGTGTCGATCTCATCGCGCCAGTAATAGCCAAACAGGCCGTGCGCTGCACTCCTAGCAGTTTCTTGCTGTTCCTCCCCACCAAGGAACCAGACTACCATGCCACTGCGGCATAGAGTATCCTTGGCTTCACCAACTTCTCATAATCCAGTGGATACCTCGGGGACTGACTCCCCAGGTCTTACCCGCTAATCTCCTACACTGCCAGAAAACTCTGTCCCTTCTCACAAACATACTCAATGTGAGCCCGCCAATTCAACGTATTGTTGATGAGGACCCCCAAGTATTTAACCTCTCTGCACATTTGCACTTCCTTGCCGAAGAGCCTGGGTATCCTGAGCCCTTCCAGTTTCCTCTTCCTGGTAAGGAGAACTAAGGAGCTTTTGTCCGGGTTACGGACAAGCCATAGTTCCTACACCACTGCTCCACGTAAGATAACGCCGACTGCATCAAGTCACTCACCACACTCAGATGCCTCCCTGTGATTAAGATTATCCCATCATCAGAGTACATCTGCTGGTAAAATCCCCTGCGGTTCATATCCCAAAGTAGCTCATCATTTTGTGGAATATCTATGAAGAGATTTCAAATGTTCAGGTTCGATGAAGGTGCTCTCTTCTCACTGAAGTTTATGGTACTACTTGCCCATGCACAGAGTACTTACTCTACCTCCACCATTATATTTTTGTTAGGACCGCTTTGAATAAAAATTTGAAAACTTTAAGAAAATTGGTCAACTTTATATTGTATTATGAAGAGAAAAATTAATATATTTTTTAAGTCTTTTATTATCTTGTAAAATTATTATGAAGTAAAAAAGGAATCCTATGGTTGTTTGGTTATTTTTACAGATTCTTTGGGAGAAACCTAATTAAGCATTAAAATAATTTTTTAATTATTTCAGACAGAAATGAAGCTAGTTGGTTGAAGAAATACTTAGTACCTGTTTGAAAGCGTGCCATGCATTTGGCTATCTGTAATGAGCGGAAACCCTTAAAGAAATATTTAAATACTGGTATAACACTTGTATAAACGCTTGCAAAATTTCATGTGTTCATGTACTGTAGGTCATTGAAAATTTCTTGAACTATGACAACTGAAGGAACAGATTTAGTTCGAAAGAATATGAAAATCGTTGAGTTTATAAATATTTAGAATAAAATATAGTGCTGGCAGCTTACATACAATGGAAAATTACAATTTTCACAAAAGACTTTTCTTTTTATTTTTAAAAGGAATTTTAATATAAAATAAATTAAACCTAACTGGAATGAATCATATCACCTGAGCGCCAAAATAGTAAGTAAACAAAGAATCTTCACAACCTTATCTAGTCCAAGTTTTTGCTTTAACTGCAAATCTCTTCTGGCGCTCTCATTTCGAGGATCACACTGAGGTTTAAACGATATTAGATATATTATTTAGGAGGGCAACCATCTAATGCAAAAACAATCTCTAAACGGAATGATATGTTTAAATTTCCTCAAACACACACACACAAGCAGATAGAAAGATAAAGACCTATTCGCTACAAATATTTTTTTCGCTCTACGGTAACTAAAAACATGATTTTATTTCAAAATCAATTCTAAAAATCATTTACTCTTACCAGAAGTAAGAAAAAGTAAAAAGTCTACCTTTCTTGCTTTCGAACACCTTCCCGTGGTCCTTCTTCAGGAATTGAATCTTTGAAATTGACTTATTTGTTTACGATTGGGTATTGAGTTTTTCCAAAACAGTCCATATTAATATAAAAAAATAATAATTTAGTTTATGCATTGTTAATGATAGAATTAAAACGATGTTTGGCAGGGACCAAAGAATCACTGTTTTCTTTTTTGAACCCTCCCAAATATGATTTTATTTTGTAACATTAATAAAGACCACAGTCTTAATTATTATTTATATTAAATAAGATATCTGCTGTTTTTAGGTTAAATATAATCCAAATTAACCACCTTAATTCTTTTCTTTTAATTATCTAAAATTGTAAATTTTTTTTTTTATAATTATCAAAAATGATAAGAACTTCATTGAAGGCCACAGTCCATTGCTTCCAATAAATCAACAAATTAATCAAGTACTGTAACTAAATTTTAATTAATTTTATTGACTTCGAGGGTTTTTTTTTTTAATTCAAAATTTTTTGTTTATTACCAAAATA
Source organism: Triatoma infestans (assembly GCA_011037195.1). Lineage (NCBI taxonomy): Eukaryota > Metazoa > Arthropoda > Insecta > Hemiptera > Reduviidae > Triatoma > Triatoma infestans. Next base: position 6,675 of record JAAEAF010004601.1, on the reverse strand, counting down.
GTGACTTATTCTACAAACTCATGAAAAATTCTGTAGATACCCTAAAATAATTCCTTAAAATCAATTTTTCCCGCAAAATATATCAAATAAAAGTTATAGGTACGAGAGGTATAATATTAGGGAAGGGATTAGGGAGGTATATTATTAGGGTAGGCTCAGTGGTATCCTAACCTACTCTTTGAATAACAAGTCAGTGGCGGCCGCCTCTACAGAAATTTGTCAGTTGTTTCCGTGCGTATATGAAAAGGAAAGTTGATTTTGCTTAGTGTTAGTGATTGTTACATTTATAAGTTTTTTTGTATTTAAATTTTTACTTTCTCTTACTAATAATAATAATAATAATAATAATAAAGTACCTAGGATTCCACCAAAACACTAGATTACAACACAACGACATAAAACAACACCTTACAGACAACTACAAGCAATGAATCACATGCATACTAAACAGTAAGCTCAATGCCAAATTCATAATCAAAGCCATAAACACATACGCAATACCACTACTCGCCTATTCATTTGGTGTAATCAAATGGTCTAAAACAGAAACCGAAGAACCGAACCGACTAAAACGTACACTACTTACAAAACACCGAATGCTACACCCAAAATCTTGCATCGAACGAACGACACTTCCAAGAACACAGGGCGGGCGAGGACTCATAGACATCTCACAATTGCACGAAAACCAAATCTGGAGCATACGGGCATACTTTTATAGCAAAGACAGCAGACTATACAAAGCAATTATTACAGCAGACAAACAGTTCACACCTCTTAACCTCAGTGAGCATATACAAGACGCAGTAAACACACCTAGAAACGAAGACACACATATTACAGAAAAGCTTGCCAGATGGTCACAGAAAGCTATACACGTCAGCAAAAAACACTCATACAGCTATACGCTGGTCAGCAAAAAACACTCATACACATGGCTAACAAAAGGTGACCTGCAACCAGAAACAGAAGGATTCAACATTGCAATACAAGACCAAGTAATAGCCACAAGAAACTACATCAAACACATAAGCAATAGTGTGTGTGTTAGTACCACTTTACAGAATGACCAATGCCGAAAATGTAAACAATTCCCGGAAACAATAGAACACATAACCAGCGGATGCAAACTGTTGGCAGCCACAGACTACACAGACAGACACAAAGCTCTACTGGGATACAACACTACGAACTGACCGCACGATAGATTACAACAGACCAGATATCACACTAGTAAACAAAAATGAGAACACCACATACATGATAGACATATCCATCCCCAATGATAAAAACATCAAAACAAAAGAACAGGAAAAAATAGACAAATACACACCTCTCGCAATAGAAATAAAACAAATATGGAAGCAGAGCAAAATAACAATACTACCAATTATAATATCACCTACAGGAGTCATACCACACTCTTTCATCCGCAACATAGAAACACTGAACTACACCCATACATACATCAACAGATACAGAAAGCTGTCATACTGAAAACTTGTAACACTGTACGGAAATTTCTGAACAACACTTGATACACAAGACACATCTAGCTTACTTGGTAGCAAAAGCAACCCGTAAGCAAGAGAATAACCCAGGTATCTATCACCTGTGAAAGGAAAAAAAAGAAAAAAAAATAATAATAATAATAAGAGGAAATATTGTGATCGTGCCAGATTTCCGAAATTGAATTTTCACAAGAATTCACGTTTTGAGGTCCCCTGAATCCGAAAAAGTGTTTTTTTTTTTTTTTTAGGAAATGGACTGTATGTGTGTGTGTTTGTCTGTGTGGATGTTGTGAAAAGAATATCTCAAAAACAAAAGTTTGCAGGAAGCTCAAACTTAGTATTTTCCGTTTATGTACTACCACGAAGATTTCGGGCACAATCCAACAACCAGAAATGCCATTTTACTTATTAGTGTTTTTTTTTAGTTTTTTTGTAATTTTCTCAAAAACGGCTCCAACGATTTTCTTTAAACTTTAAATATCTAGCTACACATAATAAAGAGTTACAACTTTCATTGAAACATTTCTCCGGGAAAATTCATTTAAGGGAATTTTCGGGAGAGAGATGGGGGTTATGTTTTCCTTTAATGAGCTGTTTCAGTTCAACAATATGCTATACAATTCCGTCAACTAAATAATATTAATTAGAATTATATAAGTTGCCAAAATTCCCAGTTTTATGAAAATTGGTTGAGCGGAAGTACGACTTTACTAAATAGGTTTTTTCAGCTTTTTTGGCGATTTTCTCCATAAAAATGCCGACGATTCTAAACACTAATAAGAATTGTAAGTGTGAAGAAAATTTGCCATTTTGCGGTAAGAGAAAGTTGTGTGAGTGTTTCACACCAGATTTTTTTTTTTTTTTTGGAAGGACTTGCATTATTTCTATTGAACATGAAATCGGTCAGAAATTTGACTACGCATAACTAATTTCTAGTTTTGGAAATATGAAAGTTAGAAAAGTGAATCTCGGTATATACTGAAACCAATATTAAATTATAATTATAATAATGTGAAAATAGAGCTAAAACTGTAACGTGTACATTTTGAGTTATGTGGAACTCAATACTTCACCGTTGTACAAGTGAATTCATTTCATTCTATACATGGAAATATTACTAAATTTCATGTAATAGTCAATATTGATGAAAACAATGGTTTATTTTATGAATATATACAGTATTTTAATCACTTTAACAGTGAATTTAACAATGAAATTTTTGATACTATATTTAGAATTAATAGCCATGAAAGTAATGTTTGAACATAATAGTCTTCAAAATTCCTAAGATTAATCTATGGTTAGTGTGGGGCCGGCAGATAATGAGGATTGCACGGGGTGTCAAAATTTCTCGGAGCCGGTCCTGTATAAGAATTTTAATGAAAAATCGTTGGAGTGACTTTTGAGAAAATCGTGAAAAACTGAAGAAAAAAAAAAACATTCAGTGAAGTGGATTTGTGACTTTTGTGACTGAAAACTTCGTGTCAGATGCGATGGCGGAATGGAATATATCAAGTTTGGGCTTTGTGTGAAATTGTCGTCTTTATGGTATTTTATTTACCAAACAGATCATTCGTTGAAAACAACTTTTTTTTCTGATGCAGAGGAGCTCAAAAACATATAATGTTAAACATATAATTCGTGTCTATTATTGCAGACTCATTTCCGCAAATATAGACACGAATATAATATATACTCTTATAGCAGTAATAAATTACTTTATCAATTTTAGGTTTCAATAGAACTTGAAGTGGCAGACATATTTTTTTTTTAATAACTTTTAATAGATTTTCTAAACCTCCCCGTACATTATTTTCTATCTATCTCACATACTTCTAATACCTAGTATTCACTATCTTTTAAATTATCATTTTGCAAAAGTTATACGGTTATTTAATAAGAATTAAAACGACTTATGTATGTCAAAACGTATGTTTAAAGAAAAACCGATTAACCTTTTAGCAAAGGTTTTTCCTTAAGTTTTATACATTTTTTTTCAATAAAGAACAAATTGTTCTTTATTATACAGATTGTATAGACAGAGCTTTTGCTTTTGCTTGAAAGTTTTTCCGAGGTTACACCTTCTGTGTGTGATACTCTAGGCAACTATATTTAGTAAAAATTCAAAATTTGAAGACGTTTTGTTAATTATAGCTATTTGAATTGCAGAAAAGAAAACCGTATGAGTATTTCATACCAAAATTTGTCCATTTAATTACATTCACTGGTTAAAAACTAAACAAAATAGGATTTATTTGTTCTTGTCCTGAATTGATTAGCTATCAAATTAGATACTTAAGAGATCTGAAACGAAGATTTTGGTCATAATCAGAAAACCGTAAGTGTTACTGAACTAAAATAATTAACTCAAATTGTAAATAAATATACCCGATATGTATGTGGCATTGAGATGGTCCAACCAATAAGCGGTGGCCTCTATTAACGTGTGACCACTAGATCTGACATCCCAACAAATTAAATGCCGTATTGACAAAGTCTAAAAATCTTTTTAAAAATCATTTCTAGAAAGGTGATATTTGTTAAAATTTGATATTTGAATTTGGCCTTTGTTAGTTACTATGGAAAACTGATTCAACGATTTTTTTATTTTTATCTTTTTTATTTTTTATTTTTAAATTAATCATACATAGGAATGGTTAATATAAATATATATTTATATAGTCACTTATATATATCAATGGTTAATAATATATATACTTATATATAATACTTAGAAACACAAACGCACCTAATTATATTACTCACATTATTGGCTCCTTTCTACAAGACAGAATCTTCCAAGTAAGACTTAACAGCACATACAGTACTAGACGATGAATTCTCGCTAGATTACCACAGGGGGCAATCATGAGCCCTATACTTTTCAACCTCTACTGCTCTGACCTACCTGAACCTCCTCAACGACACTAGCCACATACGCAGACGACACCATGCTAGCTTCTTCCAACACAGACTTAAACAGAAGCATCACTGACTACAGACGTCCTTAGATACAATATCAAACTGATTCCAGCGATGGAAACTAAAGCTAAACGTTTCCAAAACTGAAGCAAAAATCTTCGCTCTGCGACGATTTCGGAATGAGAACCTTCGTATTCTGCATATCAACAACCAAGAAGTCCCTTGGAAACAAAAAGACGGGCTGCGCTATCTCGGCGTGATCCTGGACACCAGACTCACCTGGAGACTACACATTAACACTAAACTACAACAAGCATACACCCGACTGAAACAGCTCTACCCACTTATTAACAGAAACACATCATTCAAACACTCCTGTGCCACACTACTCTATAAAACGCTTCTGAGACCTCTCCTGACATATGCCTGCCCAGTCTGGATCACAGCAAGTAACACACTGACGAAACGCTTACAGACATTTCAGAACAAAGTTCTACGAACAGCGCTAAACGCACCCTGGTTTATCAGGAACACCCAAATACATAGAGAACTCGATATTGCAGAGATACACACACACACACACACACACATGATCAAATTAACAGACAGCTTCTTCTTAACACTTAACACATTACCAACAACAACACACTACCATATAGGCGAGCCTACCTCATCAAGAAGCCTGAAACCCCGACTTTATCAAGACCTCTAATTTTTTTTCTTTTTTTCTTCTGTTTACCACTATGTGTAAAGCTCTAGTGAGCTGGTCCATATATTTTGATTGTAAATAACAAAAAATAATAATAATAATACATATTAATATGGCCAATTTTCCAAAAAAATTGAATTTAGTGATTTCAGGTAGAGATATAACGGAAAGGTTTCTCTAAAGTGCAGTTGCAGTTAAAAACTCGTTAACTAAATCCATGTTAATTGCACTAAGTGTAAATGATTAGTATTTCACTTTCTTTCTTTTTTATTTTAATATTTATTTATTGAAGCGGTCATGAATTTAATCAGAGATATTTTCCATGATAGCCTGCTTCTTTTTATGGTCATCGACCGGTTTCGGGCGTTCGCCCATCATCAGGATGCTTGTTGTCAAAACATTGTGATAACATAGATTTGCACAGAGCCCAAAACTTGTGGATGATCACAAAAAGAAACAGGTTATCACGGAAAATATCTCTGATACTTTCCAGCTCTGCAGGAACCAACCACAGCAATCATCAATTTAAGTCAGATTCTGAAAAGACAACGACTGTTCTTCAAATAGAATACTGGAGAGAGTGCCATTGTATCTAGAATTATTGTAACTAACAAGGAATTCAGGGAAAAAAATTATATATGTAATGTATACAGGGATGAACTCAAGAACATTAAAAAAAAAAAAAAAAATTCTGAATGACTAGGTAATCTGAAATGGATGAAGGAGAAAAGATAGTCAAAGCAGTCTTCCAATAGGAAATGGAAAGGAAAAGTCGGAGAGATATAGATATAGACTCAATCGGTGTCTCTGTCATATCTAAATGCTCCAAATGTACTGTACTACTTCTCTAGTAGGACAAAATAAACAAGAAATAATAACAAAAAAAATAGTAAGATATCGCTTTGCCAAATATTTTAGCTTAAATTGGAATTTATAATTTTCGATAGATGATAGAATAAGGTGCATCAAATAAGATGTTGTTTGTTATGGTTGGTTCCCGCAGAGTTGGAAAGCACCAGAGAATATTGTCCGTGATAGCCTGCTTCTTTTTGTGGTCATCGATCAGTTTCGGGCAATCTCCCATCTTCAGGATGCTTTTGTAAGTGTAATAACATAGACTTGCACAGAGTATCAACAGTTCAGTGTATCAACTGTATTTGCTCTGTGCAAGTCTATGTTTTTACACTGTTCGACAAAAAACATCCTGATGATTGGTGAACGCCCAAAACCGGTCGATGACCACAAAAAGAAACAGGCTATCACGGGAAATGTCTCTGAGGATGTTATTTAATAGTGAACGATGAAAATAATGGCGAATTAATAATAATTTTTGAATTAAATTTAACTAATCAAAAATTTTATTTTTTCTATATAATGATTTGTTATAATATTTGATTATATTCTGATTATCGGGTGCATATTATGCAAAACCGAAATAAAATAGAAGTTAACATTGATCCTATAATACTGTGGGAAAAAATTTTCTCTATAAGTTATTATGAAATGTAATTATAGCTAATTTGGGGGGTCCTT
>JAAEAF010004600.1:0-14226 GCA_011037195.1 Triatoma infestans | reverse complement strand
GTGATTTGTGACATTTTCGGGGAATATGTTTAATCCGCCATTTTTTGGTCCAAGATTCTGTTTTTATTTAAATGATTCTGTAAGAGAGTGGAGGCAATTATGGGATTAGTGGCAGATGCAAGGATGGCGGTGTCATCAGCGTAAGTGCAAAGAAGGGTGTTTGTATTCGTTGGTAGATCTAAAGTGAATGCGGCCCAAGTCAAAGTATTTGATTTTTTTCTGTCTCTTACTCCTTGAAGTGGAAATCCTGCGATTGTGTCAAGTTTTTGAAAATTAGTTTCACAATTGGACAGTGAGAGTAGAGGCGCCTAGGAAGAAAAAAAATCTAAGGATAGCACAGCTGGACTCGAACCCGGGTCCTCCGCGTGGGAGTCCAGTATGCTAACCACTTAGCTATTCTCTTCTCTTAAGAAACCTCTCTTGATGTGATTTACAAAGAATTTCATATTAAAAATTCTATTGACACAAATTATTTACAGTGTCTTCCGTTTTATCAGCGTAAAAACTGAAATAACCCATTCAGTAAAGTAGAACTTCTGGTTGATGGTTTTTTTGCCCGAAACTTTCATATTACAAGCGGTAGTGAGTAGTGCCTAAACGGAATACCAAGTTTCAGTTTATTGTGATTTTTTTTGTGATATTTTGATCACCCAGAGGGCCTTGAAAACATGCATTTCCGGTCAGAAACTTAAAACTTAATTTTGTTTATTTGACACGATCATAATACATCCTGTAATTAGGAGTAAGAGAAAGTAATAGGTTAGTTTGTGTATTGTGTATAATACAGAGAGAAACGTCAATGATGATATTATTATTATCATTATTTATTAGATTCTCTCAAATAATCTGTTTCCTTAATTTAAAAAATTAATACCGGAAATATCAACATTATTAATTTCTACTTCTTACCTTTTTATTCTGCCATCTCTTTTTCCTTTTTTAATGGATAATAAATTCTTAGTCCTTTGTCATGATTGAGTATCAATTTCCGAAAGGTGCGACCCTAGAGCCTAACTCACTTTAATCAATGTAAGTATATTAATCTTTATGCTTTGAGCTCTCACAGTCTCTCCTTATTTGCCTCTCCGATCAATATAAGACAATTAAATAAAATAAAAAAAGGAGAAAAAAGTAAAAATAAAGCGAGGATCACTTTATCACCTAATAATATTGAAAGTTAAAATAATTTTGAACTTTCCTTTAATTTCGATCTGAAATTACTTCACTTTTAGGAAGTTGCTGTTTTTATTGGAAAATTCTAATTATCTCAAACGGATTATTTCTCTGATTAATTACTAGTTCTGCGTGCTATGTATTTGATTTAACATAACGATTTGTATAAAGTTATTCTGCCTGAATAGTTAGGTTTTTCAGAATTGATTGATTTAAATTAAATAAATACACTCCATATTTTCAGTCATATTGCTCTATGTGATTCAGGCTTTGTGTATAGTTCAAATAAAATGCCTGCACAATTTTTGAAGGCACTTTGAAGAAAATTTGGTTTACATCACTCCTCTGAGTTCGGAAAAGTATGTATTTAATGGTGGATGGATTTGAAACATTATATTTATAAAAAATGAAAAATCCTGCACACAACATTCTTTTATTCTCTTAATATTAATTAATTAAGGGGTGTAGAAGCAAAACCAGACATTTACATTATTGTCGATTTTTCAGAAAAGTGAAAAAACCGAAACGAATTTAATTAATCAATATCTTTTAATGATTTAAAAAACAAAAAAAAAAAAAAAGCTGAGGTAACTATTTACCACATACAACAAAGCCAGAAAATGAGAAATAAAAAACTAAGTCATAAATGAATTTTTAAATATGCAGAAGTCTGTTTCTGCACTTCACCTAGGTAAATATAGATTTTTGCTTCTGATTTTTGGGAAAATAATGAAACACCTTTTTGAAGATAATGAAAAAGCTTTAAATTTTTACTTTGTTAAAAGTCACACTTCTAACAAACAAAATACTTAAATACTCCTAAGAAAGAAAAACCCAACATTTTATAGGCCTTGCCAACAATGCTGCCTATATGTTTCTTGAATGTTAAAGACGAGCCAAATATAATTCCTGGATCCCTAACAGAATTAACTTTATAATGGCTGAGCCTTGTAGATTGTACGAGTAGAAAATTCCAACAGGAGACGTAGAAAATGTTATGACATTACACTCATTAAAATTGACTACCAATGAGTTAATGCAGCACCGTTATAAAACATTTCAAGGTTGTATTCTAGGATCTTTACGTCATTAATGTTATTATTCAATTTGAGAAATATCTTTAGATCATCAGCCAGGAGCCACACTTCGACTTCTCTCTTCTATACTAGAAAGAAAATACGTAAACCACATCATTATAGAATTCATAAGAAAGATAAATGAACCCAGATGAGCCCCATTATTGTTTCAGTTGCCATGAATACATCAAACAATCTACTCTCTCATACAAAAAATATTAAATTAATTGCTTTTATATTATCACCTCTACTTCATAAATGTTTGATTTTTACTTCTCTCATTGCAAACGAACAAATATCGCAATCACGTCAAATTAAAAAAAAATGTATCAATTAAATTTGCTCGGTGCAAATCTATATTATTATACTGTTTGACAAAAACATCCTGATGATGGGCGAACCCCCATACCAGTCGATGACCACAAAAAGAAGCAGGCTATCACGAAAAATAACTGTGATAAATAAAAAATTAAATAGTGCATATGTCGTTTGAACAAAATCACCTAAAATAAAGCAAAAAATCTGATGTGAAACAATGATATGTTCTCTTACTCTAGTTCACAAAATTATAATCGTCAAATTTTATAATTTAGTGCACCAAATTTAATGTAATTCGTCGAAACTGAAAAAACTGTTCAGTAAAAGCGCAATTCCGGTTTACTCATTTTCATGAAACTCGAAATTTCGGCCATCTATATATTTCTAAATAATTTTGTTTGGATGATAGCATTGTATAATCAACTATAATAGCACTTCAGAGAAAAACGTTACCACACACCTCCCCTATAAAAAATGCCCTTAAATGAATTTTCCCAGAGATATGGTTTAAATAAAAGTTAAAAAGCTTCTAGAATAGAAGCGGGGGGGGCCTCATTCCATTGCCCTACAAGTCGAGGCCTTTTGTGGATCCCCTTATGTTACAGAATAGCCCCCAGCTTTGCCCTCCTAATCAATCCTAGCAAAGCTGAGAGCGGCTCCGTCATGAAGCTTCCAGCTTGTATATGTTTTTTCAAAAAAAATGGTCCGAGCCATTTTTGAGAAATTCCCGAAAAAATGAAAAAAATTATCTCGTAAAGTGGTAAAGCACTTCCGGTCATCCGATTTTTTTCAAACTCGTAATTACAACAACATATTTAATCATAATTAGCATTATTTAGATGACAGAATTGTCTACTATACTGAAATAGCACCTTAGAGAAAACCGTAAACCAACTCCTCTCCAAAAAGTACTTAAACGAATTTTTCTGGAGAAATGTATATAAGAAAAGTTGTAGCTCTTTGTATGTGTAGTAGATATTTCTAGTTTAAAGAAAATCGTTGGAGCCATTTTTGAGAAAATTGCAAAAAAGTACAAAAAAGGAAAAAAAACTAGTAAAGTGGTACTTCCGGTTGAGGAATTTTGACAGATGACCACTGTCGGCTCTCACGGTGATACCTAAACGGAAATATCAAGTTTGAATTTTCACGTTTTCGATTTTGAACTATGATGCTGTTCACATTACCACACATACTCACAAGACAACCAATCCCGTAATATGCTAAACACCACTTTTTGGACTCAGGGGAACTCAAAACGGATATTTCCGTGAAAATTGGGATGTGACATGATACATATTTTACTAACTAAGAGTAAGAGAAAGTAAAAAAATGCAGAATACAGAAACCTGATATTTCTTTAGATATCCCCGAATAGTATCGAAAGCAAGGTTTCGGTTGAAATCCTTCATCTTTAAAGTACGGCTTGTTTAGTTTTCGCGATGTGTATATTATAATAAAGACATCGCTTTTTGTTCATTTTATCACATTTATCATTTTATATGAATCATTTATCTGGGAAAATTCAAGCAGTCGGAGAATAGTGCGTCCTTAGTCTATAGAATTGGTCAATTACAATTTTGTAAATTGCATTAAGAGAAAGTTGGGTGGGTGTTTTTCACACCAGAATTTTTTTTTTTAATTTCTAATGCGTGACATTTTCACAGAGAAAATTGTTTAATATTTGAATTTATAACGAAAGAACTCTTTGGGTTTTCACTTAATTAAAAATAAATTCGCTCAAACGTGACAATTTAAATGAAAAATTAATTAATTAAATAATTCCGCTAAATTTTTTTTGTTTTAATTTGGCATTTAATTAAATTTTCGGTTTGGTTTTAATGTTATTTTTAACAATTGTAGTGTGTTATTGTCAATTGTAGGCGGATGGTCCAATCAGAAGTGCGAGTCTCATGAATATGCCCTTGCCCTTTTTATTGAACAGTTAGTGGTGGGCAGTATGGTGTTCTCTCTCTCTGACAATCACACTGTCTCTCACTGTCTATCCTGTTAAAGCTAGCACTCTCCATTCATTCTCAGCGCCTCCATAGTGCCACCGTTCAAAATCTACATTTCCAGGGCTTCACCAACATCTGCCCAACATCCTCTCTTCTTCCCTTCATTACAGTCGTTGCACGCTCCATTCCCTACGGTCGCTTCCATTCCTTCATCACATTGCCACTGTTTCTACTTTTCCTCCCACATTCCAAAAACACACGCTCACAGACACAAAAATTATACTGTTCTTCTTCGAAGCTACTTTTTTCTTTGTTTCTTTTCTTTTTTCCTTTTTTTTTTGTGATGCAAGGATGGATAGAGAGAAACATTTCAACCTAAAATAAATAATCATTAAAATTGCCTTTCTTTCCATAATTTTTCTTTACCCTGGGTAATTTTCTACACTTTTGTATTTATTTTTTAATTAAAAGATATTTTTTGTCTCTATATTTTTCTCTTTAAGTTTACTTTACAAACAATATTTTGGTTCAAAGGTTAAGTTCCCCCTAACCCCCCAAAAAAAGAAAAAGGAAAAAATCTATTTTGCATAATTGTTTGTGGGTAGCGTTATTGAAATCGAATGAAATCGTACTTTCAATAATTTTCTCAACACTCAAACAAAAAAAGAAGAAATTATTAAAAATTGATTAATTATTCTACAATTTTACTTTAAACATTAAAAATATAAAGGTTTCTTTCTTCTCTTCAGCTGGTAATGGGCTAACAACATGCGGAAGAATGATGAGTTAATTTTTTATTATTTTGGGAAACCTTGCTTTGCAAAAATGCAGAAATTATTATTATTAAATTATACAGAATGGGATCCAAAGCAGAGAGAGAGAGAGAGAGAGACAAGATCACTCTCTAGTTTAGGCCAGACTAGAGTGGAAAAAACTGTTTAAATACAGCTGTGCAGAGTTCATACAGCAGTCACAACGCGTCCTCAACCTTTCTCTTTACTCTCACTACCATTTTATATATTTTAGTGTAAAGTCCAGGCAGTTTCTGCTATTTTGTATTATACAAGATTCAGCTTTACTTCTAGTTTAATTATCTATGTAACCCAACTTCTCTCCTTCTCAAACCTATTATATAGAGCAACAAAGAATTCTTTTTTCTTTAAAGCTGCTCTGGCCATTGCCGTATAAAACATCTCATAAAAGTAGTAAATATTTTGCGCCTTAGCCAGGAAGACCATCTACATTTTCTACATGCCTCTGCTGGCAGTGGTCAGGTGGAGTACAATGTGTAGACATATATATTCCCTCACAAACCTTCTAATGAGATACCACCACCCATTGTCTTGTAAATCAAGTATCTCAAGTATCCTTCTATTTCAAATATTTGAAGTTAAGTTGTAAATCTTCTTTCATGTTTTGGTAAGTTAATGGTTAAAAGTTAAAATTGAAGGAAAGCATTGCTTCATTACCAAGGCAATAATAAATAATGAGGGTAAAGATTATCGGATGTCCTTTTAATACTTAGCTTCGAAACTTTGCATGAAAAGTGAATACATATTTTGATAATATACTACTAACTAAAAGTAAAACTATACGTAAATCACAATTTGCGTTTTCAAGTTGATTCCTCCTGCTGTGAAAATTTCTGTCCGTACATCTTCTCAGTAATCCACCACCAAATAGTCCAACAAACTAAATTTGGAATAACGCATAAAACACACTACATTGTTAAATAACTCACAAAGAGAAGTATTTCTTTTAGTGGCAGTTAATTACAGTATGCCCCAATCTTGGTTCAAATGTAATGTTTGATATGTTTGGAATGTTTGACTTCGTGTATCCACTTTAAATAAAGGAGAAAAACTCTCAAAGCGTCCCAACTTTTCTTCCCGAAAATATCTGGTTATCAGCGAATATTTTATATAATTGATACAGAAAAAACAAAAAAATGCATGAAATTATTGTTGATTTATTAACTTTAAAATTGTGGTATTCTTGTGTAATGGGTTCAGATATTGGATGTTCTGATCCCACCGGTACCATCAGTTGTAATAGGTTCAGATGTCTTGGAGAGGTGTGCTGATGTGGTGAATAGTTAGTAGTTAGTTAGAGATTTTAGAGAGTTGTTATTCGGAATATGAATTACGAATTTACGAAAATAGATATATGTATATTTTAACAATAATTTAAACGTTTGAAAAGATAAACTACAATTAATTTAAAATGATTTAAATTGTAACTAGCATGCACCAACTATAATGATTGATAATTAATATATGTTTAAATACTTAGATAGGGACGCGCTCCGGTGTATGAATTATGTCACTGGTAGAATCTTGATGTTACGCTGATGAAATACTGAAGAATAGTCCTCCCCACTCTTGTAGAGAGACACCTTATATTGCCATCACCACACATTGACAAGTCTTGTAATTACGGGTCACACTCAAACATCTCTTGCCGTGTGTTGACCTTAGTTCTTGAACATGTGTTTGCGGTTATCAAAGGATTGTAACCAGGTGGTCGGTCTTTAGAGTGTTTATTTATTGCCGTGTGTTGACCCTAGGTTTTGAATAGGTCGGCAATAGGTGATGGCAGTTATCAATGGAATGTAGCCAGGTGTTCTGTCTTTTGAGTGATGATTTGACCCTTGTGAAAGCGGTGTGTCTTTGGTGGGCGGTCCTTTGACCGTGCACTAACCGCGACTGGCTGGCACCACTAGTTATAATTTGTATAATTAATTAATAATTATATATTTCTGTTATCACTCCTTCTTGTTATCACATTACACTTGTATGATGGATGCACTATTTCTATATATAATTCAGAAATATTATTTGAAGGATGTTTGTACATAGGCTGGTAAAAATTAACATAGGACAGGTAAAAAGAAGGAGATAGCATACCGTTATTTAAGACAATACCACTTCGGTAACTGTTTTGTAGGAGGAAACCCCTCCTCTGGAACAGGAGCGTTGTTTCATCAGTCTATTTGAGATATTCAACCAGTATTCATTCATTCGAGAGAGAACATGAGTACTAGTTGAAGATTTGAGTTTAAATCAATCTAGCTAAATATTTGATTCTGTATATTTTATAAGTTAATTAAACATTCACAATTAATAATTATCTTGTAAAGTTTGTAAATTAACATAGAGATAATATATTTATTTTAAACAGTGGTTTTTGTTCTCTATTTCTTAAACATATCTTCTCTCAAAGTTATACACATACTTAAGCCCTTTCAACAACGCTCGCTACACTACTACAACACAAACACACATCATCTTAAACACACATTACAATTATACGTTTTTTTTTCTTTCTTTTCATATTGTGCCTAATGTTTACTTACTAAATCATTAATATAATTAATATGTTTAAAAAATATTTTATACTATTGTATAGAAAGAGGGATTAATTATCTAGTAAAGTTTCTAGTGCCATAGAGAAAGTTTCAGGGTGTTTTAATGTTCAAGTATTATACCAGTTCCCAAGCACGTTCCATCTTCAAACAGTTCAATCATTTCTAAACAATTAAAAACAAGAAGTGCACTTTCAAGTATCTAAAAATTCTTATAAAATTATTTATAACTAATTCTTATACAATTTTAATAATTCGCGGGAATGTCGGCTTTCGGTTTTATATACAAGTTTCTTAAAGTATATATATTTTGTTTTTATTCCAAAATCGCTTACATTTATTTTCCTTTTTTAGTCATTTATTTTCTATAAGTTCTCAATATTTGAGAATTAGATGGATTTGAGAGTCTGCATGTTTTCATCCGCTGTTTTCATATAAAAATATGAACTAAATTTGTTATTTAATTGGCTAATCTCTTGTCCAGTAAACTGCCTTTGTTATATGGTTATTGATCAGTTATTACTTCTATCTCTACAATTTATTAAAAACAAATTTAATTTTTTTGTTTATAAATATAGATTTGGTTGAATTTAAAAGTTTAAATTTCTGGAAATATTCTGATACACTAATTCCAAGAAACTGATTATTTTCTAAATGATTAATTAATACATTGAAGAAGGATGATGCTTTCATAGTCCATGCTGTAAAGTATATAGATGTAAAATGTGGGTGGATCCGTAATGCTGGATAACATCTGGTATTTTATCTGTAATAGCATGCATATTGATTTTTTTCCTAACCGGTTTCGAATTTTCATCCATGGTCAGAGCAAATTCAGACAAGTTCGTGTAGAGAGTTCATTTCAACGTAATGTTTCTGTTACACTCACCCTTGTTGGTTGCATATATATGTGGGAAGGTTATGAGGTTATGTCACTATGTGTGTATTTTTCATGACAAAGTGGAATTATTATAAATTCTGATTAGACATTAGAAAATCGTGTATAATATATAGCACGTTTTGAAGAATACTTTATAAGTAAATTTGAATAGTGTTGTTAAGTATGCTCAGTGTTTTATCAAGTCATTTTTATTATGGGCAGGGGGCGATAAGTTATTTCAGGAGTAAACTGTACTAATAAGAATGGATAAATTTTAAAGAAAGGCAATGCAAAGTTTATGGACAGTCAAAAGCTTCTACAAGTAATAAATAATTCAATGTAATTTAAACATAAATTAATATCATAAAAAAAATAATCATGATAAATAAAAACGAATACATTCGATTTTCTCTATTATTTATTTTAATTTCACCTCCAATTTGCCGATTGCTGCCAACCTTCTTACATATTAATTTACTTACATATTTTCCTGTATTAAACCAGCTTGCATTACACATTTATTTGCACACTTCTTTAAAATGTATCTATTCTTATTAGTAGAGTTTACTCCTTACGCCCCCCCCCAAATAAAAATTACTTGATAAAACAGTGAGCATACTTAAAAAAAACTATCAAAATTTAGTTATAAAGTATTTTTCAAAACATGCTATTTATTATACACTATTCGCTAATGTCTAATCACGGTTTATAGCAATTCCATTTTATCATTAAACACACACATAATAACATAACCTCATAACCTTCCCACACATATACAACCAACAAATGTGAGCGTAACAGAAACATTACGTTGAACTGAACTCTCTACACGAACTTGGTGAATTTACTCTGACGTGGGTTGAATATCCGAAACCGGTCAGAAACAAAATCAATATGCATGCTATGACGGATAAAATACCATATATACGTATAGATGTAGTTACTCTTCGTGAAGCTCAAAGATTTTTTTACTTGCAGAGTGCAAAATCATTTTTTTTCGCTAGTTTGAGAAGTGTTTTGCTATGACGTTATTGTGTATTATGAATGGAGTTCCTTTATAACTGACTAAAGCTACATGTTATTTCCAGCTTAAAAAGGTATTTTATTTTTGGTCTTTAAAAGCCAAAAGGAATGAAAATGGTGTGGAAATGTGAAATTACCTTATGTCATGGAGTAAATTTACTCGTTGTTATTGGACAATTATTGCTTAATTTTTTTTTTTACTTACATTACTAGTTTCAATGTTGTTCTTGAATAGAGAAACTAATATTTAATTTTTATTAATTACTGTGTTAGGCGTTGACACATTGTGGGACAATTAATATGAACAATTAATAATAGCATTATTTAAATAAATAATTATTAAATAATGTAAAACAAGTAAATTATTATAGACATGCTATCTTTCACACCTATGGTAATTGCCTGCGCATATAAATATCATCCTTTTATTGGTGGGGCTGCTTAATCTGTGTGATTGTCCACTACATATCTCTGAGGGGAAAAAAATAGTATGAATAATAATTCATTAATTACAGTAGTATTAATAAAATTATATAAATTAAACTAGAAGTGTGCACACAAATGGGTAAAGTAGAAATGAAAATAGTTATAATATATTTGACCTGAGAATAAAGTGCCACTTTTACAACTATTGTTCAGTTTATATCTTAACTCGAGCGTGTACAAGTGCCACTTTAGTCTCATGTCAAATAAATCACTATTTTCACTTCTACTTTATTCAGTACAACACAAACTTCTGGTTTCAAATAATGAATTATAATTTATATTGTTTTTCCTTGTAGATAGAAGTGGACGAGAAGCCATTTACACACACTCTTAAACTCACAAAATTCACATCGAGATTTCAGAGGTAAATGTGTGCTAACTGCATAGGTATTTACAAATCAACTTTAGTTTCTCAGTAGATATATTCATCCACTCTACATAATACAATTTTACAGACAACAACAATCTCGTTACAAACTCTGGCAGACAAACAGCGCGCCACAATAGATATTTTTAGTTCGCTATGTTGTGGAAGAAAGAAATGCAAAAAAAAAATAGTTTAGAATATTTCATAGTTTGAAAAAAAGAATTTTTTTTAAATATTTTATGTGTATCTTAGTGCAGTGAAAAGAGTCAGGTACTATAATTTAAGATCAGTGCTACTGAAGAGACAAAGGGACAAGAAACAGTTAGGGCAAGACAATACACTCCCTCCAGACATACTAGCATTATATGATAGTATTTGAATAGTCTAAATTCTGCCTTAACCAGACCAGTCTGAATTAGACATTGAATCAGAACATTTGTACCAGGAATCGCCCTCTTAAATTCAGTGCCAATTATAAGAGTTAACATTTTTAATCTAGCTAAATAATTGATTTAAGAAGCATATTGATGTGATATTGAAAAGTATTTAAATTTCTTTAAAGATAATATATTTAATTTAATCTAGCAGTGTTTTTTTAATTATTTCTTATTACTTCTCTTTCTTTAAACATACACACAAGCCCTTTTACAATACCGCTCACACGCTACTACAAACATGCAGCAACACACGCATCACACCAATTACATTTCAACTTATGTACAGTACTGCCTACTTTCAACACTAAATATTGTAAGAGAATATTGGTTCTTTGAAATGGAAAGGTTCAAAACATTAGGTTAAAATAAATCACTTTTGTGTTTAATTGCAATGTGGTTTGAATGCTGTCATTTTTCTAAATCTTTAATTATTTTGATCTCTTCAGAAAGCTTGTAGATGTTGTGATCACTGAGGCAAGATTAAATACGAAGATATGGTCTGCCGCGAGTACCCTAGAATGCAAATATTATAAATCTAGCCTCAAGCTAGCACAGTTGAGAAGGGCAGGTTCCAGCAATTATTAAGCAGTCAAATTCATGCACAATTTTATTTACAATAAAGCTAAATACAATATAATACAAGCAATAAAATAATAAAGCAAGCAAAACAAGAATAATATCAGAAGAATGAAAAGATTTTTGTTTTTTCATTTTATTTAGAATTTTAAAACTACATGCTATGCATGTAACAAGTAAAAGTGCATGTACATAAAAAAGAGGTGTGATTGACGTGAATGATTACCATCATTGATAACCATCATTAGGTGCCCAGAATGTTGCGAGGCCAACGGCGCTTCAGTCGTCTTGGAAGATTACCCGGAAGTGAATTTGAAGAGAGAATGTGAACTGGAGTATTAGGATGGTGGGAGAGATTGCTATGGAATTTGAGATATCTGGATTTTGCTAGGGTGTATATGAACGGAATTTTCAGGCCAGTGTGGATTGCTTTGTTCGAGACGTAAAAAGGAGCATCGACGATAGACGTAGGATCTTAGATTGGAGAGTTTGAAGTCTGTTGAGATTACTTCATTTTGTAGTTCCGTGAGGTTCTAGTCTGTAATTGAAATTAGTGCGAGCAGAGCGATAAAAAGTCGTCTTTTCTTTTGTAGAGTCAGTTTGCAGCGTTTGTCAAGAAGTCGGCAAAACTTTGGTTAAGGGATATTCGTTTGAGTCTAGTATGGGAGTTCCAAGTCAAACGTTTGTCTAAGTAATGTCCTGGATAACGAACAAGTCTGGAGGTGGTGTAAGATTATTGTAGAGATAGACTGGAGAGACTGGAAATTACAGGATCGTTATGAGGTGAAAGGATTGCTGTATCATCGGCATAGGTAAAGATAGTTGTGTTGGGATATCCGCAGTGTAAATTGAGTGAAGCATAGGAGCCAGGATGCTGCCTTGTGGCACACCGGCAAGAATTGGATAAACTGGTGAGGGTTTGAGTACGATCTGGTGACGGTTTATGGAAAATAATGACATTGCATTTCCTACTAAGCTGAGGGTTTTCGATTCTGTCAGTCGTACAACGATGTGCTACGGGGCTCAAGTAGGGGCAGAGAAAAATACGACAGGCTAGAGAGGATGTTTCGGCTGTTTATCTGGCTAGTCGGACTACCACTGTACACACCCATCTCCTTCTTATAGCTTGAAACAAATTTAATGCCCATATTCATGTACACCTTAAAACTGCACTTCAATTATATCTTTAAAAGTTTATTGCTTCCAGATCACAGACTACCAAAAATATTAGCCAAAGAAGTATTTAAAAACAAAATATACGGTTTAGGGAAATTAATTATTACATTAAACAATTTATTTTAAACATAGTATTAAACGACTCTAATATTAATAACACAGAAATCAGATGTTCAGTTTTAGCCTGATTATAAAACACATTTACGATAGTATAAAAGAACTGAACTTATCAAACTCAACTCACTTAGAACAGTTTCCGTTGTATAAAGAGTTCATAATTGACTTCCCCAACAATTCCTTAACTGACACAACTTTACCACTGAACAGCGTCCGATGGATTATAAAATGCAGAGGAGATCTACTTAATTTAAATTTTAAACACTATAAACAGGAAAATATTAACTGTGAAAATGTGGAGATATGGAGAGGAAGGATTTGTTTCATTTCCTGGCTGTCTGCCCAGCTCTGGCAAATATCGTTATTTTCAATATGAATATTTAAGTAGCAGTGAATTGTTAAAGTAAATTAATGGTAAGGATTGGGCTACACTGATTAATTTTTGTAAAACAGCATACAATTTCAGAGCCAAGACTTGACGGGCTAGTTCTTGAAGAGGAGCTGTGGCACGCCCTTTGTGCCTAGGGTCTCTAATACCTTCTGGGAACAGTGTCGAGATAGCAATATGGAACAGGATTGATGGACGCTTGGCTTTCTTGGAGATGTTTTGCTTACAGATAAAGTGTACGAACTCGCTTCGCACTTAATATTTTTGTTGTGCGGATTGAGAGAGTTGTGTGTGGTAGACTAACTACAGCAGTCTGTATTGTGGCCACCTCTATTTTGTCTGGCCATATGTGTGCGTGCGACTTTGTCGGCCTGCCCTTGTCTGGGAACCCTGTTTGTTGAGAGTTGCCTCAAATCAATAAATTTTTTCTTTTTTTATTATTATTATTATTTTTTTTTTTATATTTCGTTCTATAAAAATGCAAAACTGTTAGTCTTTGAATCTAGTTTCTTTTGTTTGAAGAAGTTTATTTATTTTATTTTTTGTATTATATATTATTATCATTATGGTTGTGCCTTTTATTTTTAATTAACCAGCTTTATGTTTTTTATTTCATTTAACTCCATTCGCACAGTTTACTTTAATAAGGTGTGAGTCCCTCAGACGGTGATTACCATGAGGCGATATCTTTATACTTTTTTTTACACAATTGTAAACAAGAGAAAATTTGTATTCATATATCAAATAAAGACTTATTATTATTATTATAGGGGCCAGGATGCTGCCTTGTGGCACACCGGCAAGAATTGGCTAAACCGGGGAGGTAGATGATCCTTGAGCACCTTGTAAGAAGCAGCCTATGGTTTGAGACCAAGATATTAAGTAATTTG